>JAPFBE010000279.1:0-72593 GCA_034336665.1 Luscinia megarhynchos | reverse complement strand
GCTGCCAAGCACCAGGTCTAAACGCCGAGGCCCGGCTCGCGAAAGGCTGAGACCGAGCTGCGAGCACTGCAGAGTCTGCCAGCGGCGGCGCGCAAAGGCTGAACCGGCTGCGCCACGGGTCTACCAGCGGCGGCAGCGAAAAGAGGCGAGACCGGCTGCCGGCAACAGGTCCACCTTCGCGGCAAAGCGAGCTGAGAAACGGTTGCCAGTACCAGGTCTACCCCGGGCGGCATTGCAAAGGCGAGACCGGCTGCGGCACCAGGTCTACCCAGCGGCCCGTACGCCGCGAAAACTGAACCGGCTGCGGCACTGCAGGTCTACCCAGCGACGTGCTGTAGCGAGAAAGGCTGAGACCGGCTGCGGCTGCCGGTCTACCCTGTGACGGCGAAAGCGCGAGACTGGCTGCGAGCGCAGGTCTACGCCGGCCCTGGTATGCTTGAAAAGGTTGAGAACCGGCTGCGGCAACAAGGTCTGGCCCTCGCGGCAGGCTGAAGCTGAAGACGGTGCGGCCTGCGGAGTCTACCTCGGCGATGGCAGCGAAAGGCGGAGAAGCGGCTGCGGCACCAGGTCTACCAGCGGCGGCCTGACGAAAGACTAAGACCGGTTGCGGCACCAGGTCTACCGAAGCCCGGCGAGAGGCCGAGACGGTTCGCGAACCAGGGCTACCCAGCGACAAAAGCATGCGCAGGCTGAGACCGGCTGCCGGCACCAGGTCCTATCCCGCGGCCGCGAGAGGCTGAGATCGGCTGCCGGCAACAGGTCCACCTTCGCGGCCCGAGGTAGCGAAAGGCTGAGACCGGCTGCGGCACCAGGTCTACGCAGGGCCGGCCGTGAAGAGGCTATGAGACCGGCTTCGGCGCACCAGAGTCCACCCGGTAGCGAAAGAGGCCAAGACGACTGCGGCTGCAGGTCCACCCAGCGACATTGCTTGGCGGAAGGCTGAACCGGCTGCGGCACCAAAGGTCTACCAGCGGCCTTGGCGTGAAAACGGACCGGCAGCCCGGCACCAGGTCTACCCGTGGCCGGCGCTGGCGAGCTGAGACGACTGCCGAGCACCAGGTCTACCCGAGGCGGCCTGCGAGAAACCCGAACTCGGCTCGGGCTCCAGGTCTACCCATAACAAAGGCGCGAGCTGAGACCGGCTGCGGCACCAGGTCTACCAGCGGCTGTCGGCAGCGAAGAGCTGCAGAACCGGCTGCGGCACCAGGTCTACCAGCGCATGCGGCAAAAGGCGAGACTGGCTGCCGGCACAAAGGTCTACCTACGCGGCGCAGCGAAGAGGCTGAGACCCGGCTGCTGGCAACAAGGTCCACAACTAGCGGCCTTGAGAAAGGCTGAACCGGTTCGCGGGCACCAAGGTCTACCAGCGGCGGCGTCGCGAAAAGTCTCGAACCGACAGCCGACGCCCGGCTGGGTCTACCAGCGGCCTTGAGCTGAGACAGGCTGCGGCTGCAGGTCTACCCAGCGGTGCATCGGCGTAAAGGCTGAACCGGCTGCTGGCAGCAGGTCTACGCCTTGCGGTAGCCGAAGGCTGAACCCGGCTGCCAACACCAGGTCTGGGCCCGAGGCGGCCAGCGAAGGCGGGAACCCGGCTGCTGACACCAGGTCTACCCAGCGGCCCGGCCGCCAAAGACACGAGACCGGTTGCGGCGCAGGTCTACCCTGAGGCCCGAGCAGCGAAAGGCCGAACCGGTTCGCGGGCACCAGGTCTACCAGCGACAGAGTAGCGAGAGGCTAAAGAACCGGCTGCGGCACCAGGTCACTGCTTGAAGGGCCCGGCGGCGAAGAGGCTGAACCGGCTGCCGGCACCAGGTCCACGGTATGGCAGCGAAAGGCGAGGAGCCGGCTGCGGCACCAGGTCTACCCAGCGGCCGAGGCGCGAAAGGCTGAAGACCGGCTGCGGCACCAGGTCTACCAGTGGCGGTAGCGGGCCCGAGACGGCTGCGACGCCAGGTCTACCCAGCAGGTGCAGCATGGCGAAAGGCTGGAACCCGGCTGCCGGCAACAAGGTCTGCACGGCGCGGTAGCGAGCGAGACTGGCTGCCCGCGCATAAGGTCTACTGGCGGCCCAGCGGCGAAAGGGCTGAACAGCTGCCCGGCAACAGGTCTACCCATAGCGAGTAGCGAAGAGCTGGGAACCGGCTGCCCGGCACGGTCTATCCAGCGGCCTAGCGAAAGACGAGACCGGCAACCCGGCACCAAATCTACCCGAGGCCGGCGCGAAAGGCTGAGACCCGACTGCGGCACCAGGTCCACCCAGCGGCCCAGGCGCTGAAAGGCTGAAGACCGACTGCGGCAGCAGGTCTGCCAGCGCGGCCAGCAACTGAAGTCGGCTGCGGCACCGCGGTCTACCCAGCGGTAGCAACACGAAATGCCGAAGACTGGCTGCCCGGCACCAGGTCTACCCAGCTGGCAGCGAAGAGCTGAAGACCGGCTGCTGGCAGCAGAGTCTACTGCTCTTGTGGCGCAGGCTGAACCGAAGCTGCAACGCCAGGAAGGTCCTAGCGAGGCCCGGCCAGCGAAAGGCTGAAGTCGGCTGCGGCACCAGGTCTACCCACCCATGACGGCCAGCGAAAATGCTGGGCCGGTTGCGGCACCAGAGTCTGCAGGCGGCGGCGCAGAAGCGCGAGACGGTTCGCGGAGCACTCAGGTCTACAGCGACAGAGCGAAAGAGCTGAACCGGCTGCCGGCACAGGTCTATCAGCAGCGGCAGCGAAAGAAACTGAACCGGCTGCGGCAACAGGTCTGCTTCGCGGCGAAGCGCAGAGACTGAGACCAACCGCCGGCCTAACGGTCTGCTAACTGCTGAAAGCCAGCGAAAAGCTGAACTGGCTGCCAGCACAGGTCTAACCCGAGGCCCGACTCTGCGAAGGCTGAGACGACTGCCGGCACCAGGTCTATCCAGCTGGCCTAGCGGCGAAGGCAAGAAGCCGGCTGCGGCGAAAGCAGGTTTACCCTGCGGTGGCAGCGAAAAGGCTGAGACCAACTGCGGCCTTAGCAGTCTACCTGCTGCGGCGAAGCGAAAGAAACTGAACTGGCTGCAACACCTAAGGTCTATCGCAGGCCCGGCTCGCGAAAGACTGAGACCGGCTGCGGCACCAGAGTCTACTGCATGGCCTTGAAAGACCTGAACCGGCTACCGCCACAGGTCTGGCACAGCCTTGAAAGACGAGACCGGCTTCGCGGCATCCAGGTCTACTGCTCGCGGCTCTAAAGCTGAGACTGAAACCGGTTGCCAGTACCAGGTCTACCCGAGGCCCGGCTGCAAAGGCGAAGACCGGCTGCCGACACCAGGTCTACCAGCGGCGAGGTAGCGAAAGGCTGAACAGAGCTGCCGGCACCAGGTCTATGACCCATGTTGCTTGAAGCGAGACTGGCTGCGGCACCAGGTCTGCCAGCGAAAACTGAACCGGCTGCGGCAGCAAGTCTGCGACCTAGCGACGGTAGCGAAAGGCTGAACCGGTTACCCGGCACCAAAGTCTACCAGGCGTGGTCGCGAAAGACGGAGAAGCGGCTGCGGCACCAGGTCTACCAGCGGCTGCGCAGCGTCTCGAGACCGGCTGCCGGCACCAGGTCTACCAGCGGCCCGGCGGCGAAAGACTAGACGAGTTGCCCGGCACCAGGTCAACGAGGCGGCCAGCGAAGGCGGGGCGGTCTGGCACCAAGCTACCCAGCGACAAAGCGATGAGGCTGAACCGGCTGCGGCACCAGAGTCTATCCAGCGGCCTTGTGCTTGAAAGACTGAGACCACTGCGGCGGCAGGTCTGCTGCGGCGCGAAGCAGCTGAAAGGCTGAACCGGCTGCCGGCACCAGGTCTACCGAAAGGTTGGCGGCTGAAAGGCTGAACGGCTGCGGCACGAGTCCACCAACGACATTAGCTTGTGAAGGCTGAGACCGGCTGCGGCACCAGATCTACCAGCGACTTGTGGCGATAACTTGGGCGGCAGCGGCACCAGGTCTACCCGTGGCGACGCTGAAAGGCTGAAGCCGGCTGCGGCACCAGGTCTACCAGGCCGATACGACAGGCGAAGACCGGCTGCGGCACGAGTCTACCCAGCGGCGAGCGCGAGCTGAAGACCGGCTGCGGCACCAGGTCTATCCAGCTGGCCTTGTGAGCTGAGACCCGAACGGCGCCAGCACCAGGTCTACCCGAGGCAGCCCGGCGGCGAAAGGCAGAGATGCGATCTGCGGCACCAGGTCTATCCAGCGGCAGCGGCATAAAGAGCCGAGACTGGCTGCCGGCACCAGGTCTACCTGCGCAGCTCAGCGAAAGGCTGAACCGGCTGCCGACAACAGGTCTACTGCTGCGGCGAAGCAGCTGAGCTGAACCGGTTGCGGCAGCAGGTCTACCCGAGGCCTGCGAAGGCGAAGACGGTTGGCGGGCGCACGATACTCCAGATCGACCGGCAATGTCACGAAGAATCTAAAGACCGGCAACCCGGCAGCAGGTCTACCCAGCGGTAGCTGAAGACAGGCTGCGGCACCAGGTCTACCAGCGGTCTGCAGCGAAAGGCTGAAGACCAGCTGCCGGCAACAAGGTCACCACCATCGCGGCCGCACGAAGGCGAGACTGGCTGCGGCACACAGGTCTACCGGCGGCCTTGGCCTTCGAAGACTGAACCGGCTGCTGGCACCAGGTCTACCTTGCGGGGCGAGAAAGGCTGCGGAACCGACTGCCAACGCCAGGTCTAGCGAGGCGGCCCTTGAGAGCGAACTGGCCTGCGGCACCAGGTCTACCCAGCGGCCGACCCGCGAAATACTGAACCGGTTGCCCGGCACCGACGGTCTGACCGAGGCCGGCCTGACGCGGGCGAGACGGTTCGCGGGCACCGGTCTACCGCGAACAGAGGCGCGAGCCGGGAACGGTTCGCGGGCACCAGATTATCTACCCCGACAGAGGCGCGAGAGGCGCTGAACCACGGCTGCCGGCACGAGTCTATCCCTTGTATGGCCGCGAAAAGAGCTGAACCGGCTGCGACAGCAGGTCTACCTGAGGTGAGGAGGCTGGGACCGGTGCGGCGCTGGTCTATCCGAGCGGCGAGACGGTTGGGGGCAAAGGTCTAAAGCGGCGAGGGCTGAGACGGCTGCGGTACGGGTCTAACTGAGGTGGGCGAAAGGCTGAGACCGGCTGCGGGCTGGAGGTCTATCTGGCGGCGAATGAACCGACTGCCAGCACCAGGTCTAGCGGCCCGGGGCAGCTGAGACGGCTGCGGCACCAGGTCTACACAGCGGCCGACGCGGAGACTGAGACCAGTTGCGGCACCAGGTCTACCCGAGGCCCGGCCCTTGGCGACGAAGACGATTGCGGGCACCAAGGTCTACCGACAGAGTAGCTGAAAGGCTGAACCGGCTGCCGGCACCAGGTCTACAGAGGCTTGACGCGAAGAGCTGGAACCGGCTGCGGCGCAGGTCCACACCCAGTAGCGGAAAGGCGAGGCCGGCTGCGGCACCAGGTCTACGCCAGCGGCCAGGCATGAAAGGCTGAGCGAGCTGCGGCACCAGGTCCACCAGCGACATTATTGTGAAAGGCTGAGACGGCTGCCCGGCTGCAGGTCTACCCGGCGCCCGCAGCGAAGAGGCTGAACCGGCTGCGGCGCAGGTCTACCAGCGGTGCAGCGCCGAAAGGCTGAACCGGCTGCGGCAACAGGTCTACTGTAGCCCGGTAGCGAAAACCCAGACGGCTGCGGCGCAGGTCTACTTCCGCGGCGGCGAAAGGCTGGAACCCGGCTGCCGGCGCAGGTCGCTGCCAGCGGCCTAGCGAAAACGTAAGACCGGCAACCCGGCACCAAATCTACGAGGCCGGCAGCAGGCTGAGCCGACTGCCGAGCACCAGAGTCCACCCGCGAGCGGGCGGCGAAGAGCTGAACCGACTGCGGCACCAGAGTCTACCAAGCGGCTTGTAGCGAAAACTGAATCGTCTGCCGGCACCACGGTCTACCCAGCGGCAATACGAAATACCGAGACTGGCTGCGGTATGCCAGGTCTACCCAGCGGCCTAGCGAGGCAGAGACGGCTGCTGGCAACAGGTCTACAACTTGCGGCAGGCAGCTGAAAGGCTGAGAACCGGCTGCCAGCACCAGGTCTACTTAGCGAGGCCCGGCCGCTTGAGCGAACCGGCTGCCGGCACCAGAGTCTACACCAGCGGCGGCCGCGAGAAATGCTGGGAACGGTTGCGGCGCAGGTCTACCGAGGCCCGGCCAGGCGAGACACGGTTCGCGGGCACCAGGTCTACCGCGACAGAGGCGGCAGGCTGAACCGGCTGCCGACGCACAGGTCTATCCAGCGGCAGCGGCGAACTGAAACCGGCTGCCCGGCAGCTGGTCTGCGGCTGAGCAGCGGGCGAACCGGCTGCGGCGCAGGTCTACCCGCTGGCGCCTAGCAACGGCCGAACCGGCTGCCGGCACCAGGTCTACCAGCGGCCGAAAACGCTGAGACCAGCTGCGGCAACAGGTCTACGACTTGGCCGGCGCGAAAGGCTGAACCGGCTGCCAACACCAGGTCTAACCCGAGGCCCGACTACTTGAAAGAGCTGGAGACCGGCTGCCCGGCACCAGGTCTGGCCAGCGGCCGCGAAGAGCTGAGACCGGCTGCATGCACGGGTCTACCAGCGGCCTTGTGCATGAAAGGCTGAAGACCGGCTGCGGCAACAGGTCTATGCGGCTAGCGGCAGAAGCGCTGAGACCGGTTGCCAGTACCGAGTCTACCCGAGGCCCGGCTGCAAAGGCGAGACCGGCTGCGGCACCAACAGGTCTACCCAGCGGTAGCGTGAAAGAGCAGAACCGGCTGCGGCGCAGGTCTACCAGCGACTTTATTCTTGCTTGAAAGGCAGAACCGACTGCCGGCACCAGGTCTACCCGGCGGCTGACGCTGGCTGCGGCACCAGGTCTACCCAGCGGTAGCGAAAGGTTGAGACGGCTGCGGCAACAGGTCTAACCCTGCTGACGGTGGCGAAGGCTGAACCGGTTGCGGCACCAGAGTCTACCACCAGTGACGAAGCGCGAAAGCGGGATGAAAGCGGCTGCCGGCACCAGGTCTACCATGACGACGCGGCGAAGACTAAGACCGGTTACCGGCACCAGGTCTACCAGAGCCGACGCGCGCGAAAGGCGAACGGTTCGCGGGCGCAAGGGCTACCCGAACAAAGGCAGCGAGCTGAGACCGGCTGCCCGGCACCAGGTCTATCCAGCGGTAGCGGCAGCGAAGAGCTGAAGACCGGCTGCGGCAACAGGTCTACAACTTGACGGCCGAAAGGCTGAACCGGCTGCGGCACCAGGTCTACCTTGAGGCCTGACGCGAAGACTGAGACGACTTCCGGCACCAGGTCCACCCGGTAGCGAAAGGCCAAGACCGGCTGCGGCACCAAGGTCACCCAGCGACATTCGCGGCGGGCTGAGACCGGCTGCGGCACCAAGGTCTACCAGCGGCGGCGTGAAAGAGCTTGGAGCCGGCAGCGGCACGCAGGTCTACCCGTGGCCGACGCTGAAGGCTGAACCGGCTGCCGGCGCCAGGTCTACCCGAGGCCCGGCTGCGAAAGGCGAGACGAGACCCGACTCGCGGGCTCCAGGTCTACCCGCAACAAGGGCGAAAGGCTGAGACCGGCTGCGGCACCAGGTCTACCCGAAGCGGCGAAAACTGAGACCGGCTGCGGCACCAGGTCTACCCAGCGGTAGCGCGCCAAAGAGCGAGACTTGGCTGCCACGGCACAGGTCTACCTACGACGAGCGCAGCGAAAGGCTGAAGACCGGCTGCTGGCAGCAGGTCTACCTTGCTAACGTGGCGAAGGCTGAACGGTTGCGGCACCAGGTCTACCCAGCGGCGGTACGTCGCGAAGAAGTCCTAAGACCGGCTAGCCCGGCGCAAGGTCTACCCGGTATAGCCGCGAAAGGCTGCAGGCTGCGGTACCAGGTCTACCCAGCGGTGCATCGGCGTAAGGCTGAGACCGGCTGCTGGCAGCAGGTCTACCTTGCGGCCCGGCGAAGAGCTGAACCGGCTGCCAACACCAGGTCTAACGCAGGCCGACGCTGAAAGGCCGAGACCGGCTGCCCGGCACCAGGTCCTACCAGCGGCCGGCCGCCAAAAGACTGGGACCGAGTTTGCGGCGCAGGTCTACCCTGAGCCCGAGCTGGCCGAGACGATTGCTTGAGGCACCAGGTCTACCCCGACGAAGCCTTGGCGGAACCCGGCTGCGGCACCAGGTCTACGAGGCCGACGCGAGCGGCTAGAACCGAAGCTGCGGCGCAGGAGTCCACCCGGTAGCGGCGAAGGCCAAAGACCGGCTGCACCGCACCGGTCTACGGCCACGGGCCGAAGCTGAGACAGGCTGCGGCACCAGGTCTACCAGTAGCGGCAGGCCGAGACCGGCTGCGGCACCAGGTCTACCAGCGGTCGCAGCCGAAAGGCTGAGACCGACTGCGGCAACAGGTCTACTATGCGGCGAGCGAAAGGCGAACTGGCTGCGGCGCCAGGTCCACCAGCGGCTGCGCGAAGGCTGGACGGCTGCGGCAACAGGTCTACCCTTAGCGGGCGAAAGGCTGAGACCGGCTGCGCGCCGCAGGTCTATCCAGCGGCCCGGCCACGAGCTAAGACCGGCAACCCGGCGCAAATCTACCCGAGGCGGCCCGCGAAAGGCTGAGACCGGCTGCGGCACCAGGTCCACCCAGCGAGTAGCGAAGGCTGAGACCGACTGCCCGGCAGGTCTACCCAGCGGTAGCGAAAGACTAAGGTCGGCTGCGGCACAGATCTACCAGCGGCACAACCGATGCTGAGACTGGCTGCGGCACCAGGTCTACCCAGCGGCTGGCCCGAAAACTGAGACCGGCTGCTGGCAACAGGTCTACTGCTTGGCGGTAGCGAAGAGCTGAACCGGCTGCCAAAGCACCAGGTCTACTTGCAGCGAGGCCCGAGCATGGCTGAATCGGCTGCGGCACCAGGTCTACCCAGCGGCCCGGCAGCGAAATACTGAACCGGTTGCGGCACCAGGTCTACCCGAGGCGGCGGCGCCAGAAGGCGAGAGACGGTTCGCGGGCACCAGGTCTACCAGCGACAGAGTAGCGAAAGGCTGAGACCGGCTGCGGCGCAGGTCTATCCAGCTGACGGCGGAAAGGCTGAACCGGCTGCGGCAACAGGTCCTACCTTGAAAGAGCTGAGACCAACTGCCGGCAGCAGGTCTACCTTTCGCGGCCCGAGCGCGAAAGGCTGAAGACTGGCTGCCAACACCAGGTCTAACCGAGGCGCGATCGCGAGGCTGAGACCGAGCTGCGGCTGTCAGGTCTATCCAGCGGCGGCAGCGAGGCAGAGACGGCTGCCGGCACAAGGTCTACTGCGGCCGGTAGCGCGAAAGCTGAGACCAACTGCGGCAACAGGTCTACGCTAGCGTGGCCCGAGGCTGAACAGCTGCCAACACCAGGTCTATCGAGGCGGCTGCGAAAGGCTGAGACCGGCTGCGGCACCAGGTCTACCGCGGCGGCGAAAGGCTGAGACCGGCTGCGGCCACGGGTCTACCAGCCTTGGCGAAGACGGCTGCGGCACCAGGTCTAACTTCTTGACGAAGCGAAAGGCTGAACCGGTTGCAGTACCAGGTCTACGGGCCGGCTGCAAGGCGAGACCGGCTGCCGGCACCAGGTCTACCCAGCCCGAGGCTAGCGAAAGAGCTGAGAACCGGCTGCGGCACCAGGTCTACGCAGCGGCGAAAGAGCGAGACTGGCTGCGGCACCAAAGGTCTACCCAGCGGCTGCGAAAACTGAGACGGCTGCGGCAACAGGTCTATTTTCCCGCGGCAGATAGCGAGGCTGAACGCGGTTGCGGCACTCAGGTCTACGAGCGTGATGCGAAAGCGGAGAAGCGGCTGCGGCACCAGGTCTACCAGCGGTGCGAAATGTCTAAGACGGCTGCCGGCACCAGGTCTACCAGCTGACGACGCGAAAGACTAAGACCGGTTGCGGCACCAGGTCAACCCGAGGCCCGACGCGAAAGGCGAGAGCCGGTTCTCGGGCACCAGAGTCTACCCGCGACAAAGCGAAGGCTAGAGACCGGCTGCCGGCACCAGGTCTATCCAGCGGCGACGCTGAACCGGCTGCGGCACCTGGTCTACACTACGCGAGCTGAACCGAGCTGCCCGGCGCAGGTCTACCTTGAGGTTGGCGCGAAAGGCTGGGAACCGGCTGCGGCACCAGGTCCACCAGCGACGTGCGAGAGCTGAACCGGCTGCCGGCACCAGGTCTACCCAGTTGTGAAAGGCTTAGACCGACAGCGGCACCAGGTCTACCCGTGGCCCCGGCAGCGAGAACTGAACCGGCTGCAGCACCAGGTCTACCCGAGGCGGCTCGCGAAAGGCGGGAACCGGCTGCCGGCACCAGGTCTACCACGCGGCCAGGCGGAAGGCTGAGACGGCTGCGGCACCAGGTCTATCCCGCGGCCTTGGCTGGACCGACAGCCAGCACCAGGTCTACGAGGCGGCCCAGCTGAAAGGCTGAATGCGTCTGCCCGGCACCAGGTCTATCCAGCGGCTGGCGCAAAAGAGCGAGACTGGCTGCGGCACCAGGTCTACCTACGCGCAGCGCGAAAGGCTGAACCGGCTGCGGCAACAGGTCTGCTTCGCGGCCCGGTAGCGAACTGAACCGGTTGCGGCAACAGAATCTACCAAGGCCTGCAGCGAAGAGCCGAGACCGGTTCTGGGCACCAGGTCTACCCAGCGGCGGCGTCGCGAAAGTCTAAGACGGCAGCCCGGCCTTGAGTCTACCAGCGGCTGGCCAGCGAAAAGGCAGAACAGGCTGCGGCGCAGGTCTGCAGTTGCAGCGCGAAAGGCTGAACCAACTGCCGGCAACCAGGTCTACCATCTTGTTGAGACGCGAAGGCGAGACTGGCTGCTTGGCACAAAGGTCTGCCGGCGGCGGCGAAAGGCTGAACCGGCTGCTGGCACCAGGTCTACCCAACGGTAGCGAAGGCTGAGACCGACTGCCAACGCAGGTCTATAGCCGGCCCGGCCGCGGGCGGGCTTGGCTGCCGGCACCAGGTCTACCAGCGGCGGCCAGCGAAATACCTGAGACCGGTTGCGGCGCAGAGTCTACCAGCCGGCTTGAGAGCGGGGAGCGATTCGCGGGCACCAAGGTCTACCGCAGCACTGCGAAAGGCCGGGGAGACCGGTTCGCGGGCACTCAGGTCTACCCGACAGAGTAGCGAAAGGCTGGGAACCGGCTGCCGGCACCAGGTCTATCCCGCGGTAGCGAAGAGCTGACGGCTGCGGCAACAGGTCCACGCGGCGACTGCGAGCTGAGACCAACTGCGGCACCAGGTCTACCCAGCGGCCGAGAGCCGAGACGGCTGCGGCACCAGACAAAACCTCAGCGCGTGCGAGCCGAGATCTGGCTGCCGGCACGAAAGGTCTACCAGCGGCGAAGTAGCGAGAGGCTGAACCGGCTGCCGGCAACCGTCTACCAGCGGCGCCCGCTGAGCGAGCTGGGCAGCGCCGCCAACACCAGGTCTCGCGAGGCGGCTCGCGAAAAGGCCGAGACCGGCTGCGGCACCAGGTCTACCAGCCGGCGAAGAAGCTGAGACCGGCTGCGGCACGAGGTCTAGCAGCGGTGAGCTGACGCGAAAGGCTAAAGGAGACCGGCTGCGGCACCAGGGTCTACCACCGGCGGCCGCGTGAAGGCTGAACCGGCTGCGGCACCAGGTCTACCCAGCGCGCAGCGAAGGCTGAGACCGGCGCTGACACCAGGTCCTAGCCGCGGCATCGCGAAACGAGCCGAGACCGGCTGCGGCACAGGTCTACAGCGGCCTTGAAGGCTGGGACGGCTGCGGCACCAGGTCTACCGTGACTGAGACGGAAAGGCCGAACCGGCTGCCCGGCGCACAGGTCCTATCCCGAGGCCCGGCGAAAGACTGAACCGGCTGCGGCACCAGGTCTACCCAGCTGAGGCGGCTGAAAGGCGACACCGGCTGCCGGCACTCAGGTCTACCAGCGGCCCAGTCTGGCGAAAGGCTGAGACCGGCTGCGGCAACAGGTCTACTGCGGCGAGGCGCGAAAAGGCTGAGACCGGCTGCGGCACCAGGTCTACCCAGCTGGCGCCAGCTGAAAGACTAGAACCGGCTGCCGGCACCAGGTCTACCCTCGAGCGTACGAAAGGCTGAACCGGTTGCGGCACCAGATCTACCGAGACGCAGCGAAGGCTGAGACGGTTGCGGGCACCAGGTCTACCCGTGGCCGCGAAGGCGAGACGCGGCTGCGGCACCAGGTCTACCTGACGAGCGGCGAAAGACTGAGACCGGCTGCGGCACCAGAGTCTACTCGCGACTTGGCGCGAAGGCTGAAGACGACTGCGGCGCACCAGGGTCTACCAGCGACAAAGCGAACAGGCTGAACCGGCTGCGGCACCAGGTCTACTTGGCCCTGAAGGGCTGAACGGCTGCGGCACCAGATTCTACAGCCGGCTCGCGAGCTGAGACCGACTGCGGCACCAGGTCTACCTTCGCGGCCAGGCTGAAGACGGCTGCGGCACCAGGTCTACCCGAGGACGACGCGAAAGGCTGAGACCGGCTGCGTCACCAGGTCTACCCCGGCGGTAGCGGAAAGGCTGAACCGGCTGCGCCACGGTCTACCAGCGGCGAAAGGCTGAGACCGGCTGCCCGGCACCAGGTCTACCCGCGGCAAAGGCGAAAGGCTGAGACCGGCTGCGGCACCAGGTCTACCCGAGGCCGGCTGCGAAAGGCGAGACCGACTGCCGGGCACCAGGTCTACCCATGGCACAGGGCGAAAGGCTGAACCGGCTGCGGCACCAGGTCTACCAGCGGCGCGAGAGCTGAACCGGCTGCCGGCACCAGGTCTACCAGCGGCGCGAAAGCTGAGACCGGCTGCGGCACCAGGTCTACCGCTAGGCGCGGCGAAAGGCTGAACCGACGCAGCACCAGGTCTACCAGAGCAGCGCGAAGGCTGAACCGGCTGCCGGCACCGGGTCTACCCAGCGACATGAGCTGAGACCGGCTGCGGCACCAGGTCTACCCTAGCGGCGTACGCTGAACTGAACCGGCTGCCGGCACCAGGTCTACCGTCGCGCGCAGCTGGCGAAGGCTGGGAACCCGGCTGCGCACCAGGTCTACCCAGCGGCACGCGAAGAGCTGAGACCGGCTGCGGCACCAGGTCTACCCACGGCCTTGTCAGCGAAGGGCTGAGACCGGCTGCCGGCACACAGATCTACCAGCGGCCCGAGCGAGACGGCTGCGGCTACGGCAGGTCTACTACGGTACGCGAGTAGGGAACTGGCTGCGGCACCAGGTCCATCATCGACGTGCAGCGAAAGGGCTGAGCACCGGCTGCCCGGCACGGGTCTACCCAGCGGCGAAGAGCTGGAGACCGGCTGCGGCACCAGATCCACAGCGACGCGAGACTGAACCGCTGCGGCACCAGGTCTACCCAGGCCGACGCGAAAGGCGAGACCCGGCTGCGGCACCAGGTCTACCCAGCGACGAGCGAGCTGAACCGACTGCGGCACCAGGTCTATCCAGGCCGGCTGAGCGAGGAGCTGAGACCGACTGCGGCACCAGGTCTACCCGGTGGCCGGCCAGCGCACAGAGACCGGCTGCGGCACCAGGTCCACCGAGTGCGTGACGCCAAAGGCTGAGACCGGCTGCGGCACCAGGTCCACCCAGCGCCAGGCGCGAAGAGCTGAACCGGCTGCCGTATAGGTCTACGGCGGTCAGCGTGAAAGGCTGGAGACCGGCTGCCCGGCACCAGGTCTACGCGTGGTCAGCGAAAGGCTGAGACCGGTTCGCCGGGCACAGGTCACCAGCGCCGGCGCGAAGAAGCGAGACCGGCTGCGGCACCAGGTCTACCAGCGGTAGCGAAAGAGCTGGAACCGGCTGCGGCACCAGGTCTACCAGCGGCTGCTAGCGAAAGACTGAGACCGGCAACCCGGCACCAAAGGTCTACCACGCGCCCGACGCGAAAGGCTGAGACGGCTGCCGGCACCAGGTCCACCGCGACGAAAGCTGAGACCGGCTGCCGGCACCAGGTCTACCCAGCGGTAGCGAAAGCTGAGACCGGCTGCGGCACCAGGTCTACCAGCGCAGCGAAAGGCGAGACTGGCTGCGGCACCAGGTCTACCCAGCGGCCCAGCGCTGAAAGGCTGAACCGGCTGCTGGCACCAGGTCTGCAGCGGCGGCTAGCGAAGGCTGAGACGATTCTGCCCGGGCACCAGGTCTACCCAGCGGCCGACGCGAAAGGCTGGGAACCGGCTGCGGCACCAGGTCTACCCAGCGGACGGCGAGCTGAACCGGCTGCGGCAGCAGAGTCTACCAGCGGCCCGGCATAAAGGAACCGACTGCGGCGACAGGTCTACCTGGCGCGTATGGCTGAGACGGCTGCGGCACCAGGTCTACAAGCGGCTGGCGAAAGGCGAGACGGCTGCGACCACAAGGTCTACCCGGCGGCGAAAGAGCGAGACCGGCTGCCGGCAACAGGTCTACCTTGCGGCGCTGAGCAGCGAACCGGCTGCGACACCAGGTCTAACCGAGCCGGACGCGAAGGCGAGACCAGACTGCGGCACCAGGTCTACCAGCTGGCGGTGGCGAAAGGCTGAGAACCGGCTGCCGGCACCGGGTCTGACCGCGGCGAGCGCGAAAGGCTGAGACCAGCTGCGGCACCAGGTCTACGAGGCGGCGCGCAGGCTGAGACCGGCTGCGGCACAGGGTCCACCAGCGGCGGCAGCGGCAGAGACGGCTGCGACACCAGGTCTGCCAGCGACAGTCTTGTGAGACTGAGAGCCCGGCTGCCGACCGGTCTACCCAGCGGCATGCGATCAAAGAGCGAGACCGGCTGCCGGCACCAGGTCTACCTCCGGCGCCAGCGAAGGCTGAACCGGCTGCGGCACTGTCTACGCGTGAGGCTGAACCGGCTGCCCGGCACCAGGTCTACCAGCGACGTGAAAGGCGAGCGGACCACGGCTGCCGGCACCAGGTCTACCCGTGGCCTAGCGAAAGGCTGAGACCGGCTGCGGCACCATGGTCTACCCTGCGGCCCGGCGAGAGGCTGAGACCGGCTGCGGCACCAGGTCCCTACCTGCTGGCAGTAGCGAAAGCTGGAACCGGCTGCGGCACCAAGGTCTACCCGCGGCCCGTGGCGAAGGCTGAGACCGGCTGCCGGCACCAGGTCTACCTCGCGGCAGCGCAAAGGCTGAGACCGGCTGCGGCACCAGGTCTACCCGCGGCGGCAGCGAGAGCTGAGACGGCTGCGGCACCAGGTCTACCGCGGCGTGCGCCGAGGCCGAGACGGCTCGCCGGGCACCAGGTCTACCCGCGACGAGCAGCGGAAAGGCTGAGGACCGGCTGCCGGCACCATTCTGTCGGCGAAAGCTGAACCGGCTGCCGGCACCAGGTCTACCCAGCGGTAGCGAAAGGCTGAGACGGCTGCGGCACCAGGTCTACCTAGCCCCGGCGTAGCTGAGACAGGCTGCGGCACCAAGGTCTACCAGCGCGGAGCGTGAAAAGGCCGAGACTCGGCTGCGGCACCAGGTCTACCCGGCGGTACGGCGAGCTGAACGGCTGCCGGCACCAGGTCTACCCTAGCGGCTGGAAAAGGCTGAAACCGGCTGCCGGCACCAGGTCTACCCTGCGGCCCGGCGCGAAAGAGCTGAGACCGGCTGCGGCACCAGGTCTAGCCCGAGGCCCGGCTAGCGAAAGGCTGAGAACCGACTGCCGGCACCAGGTCTACCCGCGGCCGTGGCGAAAGGCTGAGACGGCTGCGGCACCAGGTCTACCAGCGGTAGCGCAGAACTGAGACCGGCTGCGGCACCAGGTCTACCAGCGGCGCAGCGCAAAGGCTGAGACCGGCTGCCCGGCACCAGGTCTACCCGCGGCGAGTAGCGAAAGGCTGAGACCGGCTGCGCGGCACCAGGTCTACCCAGCGGCGCGCGAAAGGCTGAGACCGGCTGCCCGGCACCAGGTCTACCAGCGAAGCTGGCGAAAGGCTGAGACAGGCTGCCGGCACCAAGGTCTACCCTAGCGGTGCATCGGCGAAAGAGCTGAGACCAGCTGCGGCAACAGGTCTACGCCGAGCGCGAAGGCCGAGCCGACTGGCTGCCAGCAGAAGGTCTGCCAGCGGCCCTGGCGAAAGGCTGAACCGGCTGCTGGCAACAGGTCTACCCTTGGCGGCTAGCGAAGGCTGAGACCGGCTGCCGCACCAGAGTCTACGCTGAGGTTAGCGCGAAAGGCTGAACCGGCTGCGGCACCAGGTCTACCCGAGGCGGCGGCGAAGACTGAGACCGGTTGCGGCACCAGGTCTACCCGAGCCCGGCCGGCGAAAGGCGAGACGATTCGCGGGCACCAGGTCTACCCAGCGACAGGGCGAAAGGCTGAACCCGGCTGCGGCACCAGGTCTACCGAGGCCCGACGCTGAAAGGCTGAACCGACTGCGGCACCAGGTCTACCCGAGCGTGGCGAAGGGCCAAGACGGCTGCCGGGCACCAGGTCTGCCAGCGGCCAGTGGCGAAAGGCTGAACGAGCTGCGGCACCAGGTCCACCCAGCGACATTCGCGAAAGGCTGAGAACCGGCTGCCCGGCACCAGGTCTACCAGCTGACGGCGAAAGGCCGAGACCGGCTCCGGCACCAGGTCTACCCGTGGCCGGTAGCGAAAGGCGAGACCGACTGCCGGCACCAGGTCTACCCAGCGAGTGCAGCGAAGGCTGAACCGGCTGCGGCAACAGGTCTACTTCGGCGGTAGCGAAAAGGCCGAGACTGGCTGCCGGCACAAAGGTCTACCGGCGGCCCCAAGAGCTGAACCGGCTGCCCGGGCAACAGGTCTACCCACTAGCGAGCGCGAAATGCGAGACCGGCTGCCCGGCACCAGGTCTATCAGCGGCAGCGAAAACTAAGACCGACAGCCGGCACCAAATCTACCCGAGGCCCGACCGCTGAAAGGCTGAGAACCGGCTGCGGCACCAGGTCCACCCAGCGAGCGGCGAGGGCTGAAGACCGACTGCGGCACCAGGTCTACCAGCGGTAGCGTGAAAACTGAATCGGCTGCGGCACACGGTCTACCGCAGCGGCAACCACGAAAGGCCGAGACTGGCTGCCCGGCACCAGGTCTACCCAGCGGTATGCGAAAGGCTGAGACGGCTGCTGGCAACAGGTCTACCTTCTTGCGGTGACGAAAGGCTGAACCGGCTGCCAACACCAGGTCTGCTTGTGAGCGGCAGCGAAAGGCGAGACCGGCTGCGGCACCAGGTCTACCCAGCGGCGGCCGAGAAATACTGAACCCGGTTGCGGCACCAGAGTCTACCGAGGCCCGACGCGAAGGCGAGAGACGATTGCGGGCACCAGGTCTACCCGCGACAGAGCGCTGAAGAGCTGAACCGGCTGCGGCACCAGGTCTATCCAGCGGCGGCGAAAGGCTGAGACCGGCTGCGGCAACTGGTCTACCTATGCGGCAAGCGAAAGGCTGAACCGGCTGCGGCAACAGGTCTACCCAGCGGCGCAGCGAAGCGGATGAACTGGCTGCGGCACCAGGTCTACCCAGCAGCGGTCGCGAAAGAGCGAGACTGGCTGCGGCACCAGAGTCTACCAGCGGTAGCGAGCTGAGACCAGCTGCGGCAACAGGTCTACCTTCGTGGCCCAGCGAAGGCTGAACCGGCTGCCAACACCAGGTCTAACCCGAGGCCGACCGCTTGAAAGACTAAGACGGTTGCGGCACCAGGTCTACCCGAGGCGGCAGCGAAAGGCCGAGACGATTCGCGGGCACCAGGGCTACCCGAGCAAAGCGCTGAAAGGCTGAGAACCGGCTGCGGCACCAGGTCTATCAGCAGCGCGGCGAAAGGCGAGACCCGGCTGCGGCACCAGGTCTACTGAGGCCCGACGCGAAAGGCTGAACCGGCTGCGGCACCAGAGTCCACCCGGTAGCGAAGGCCAAGACCGGCTGCGGCACCAGGTCCACCCCGCGACATTGCGGCGGAAGGCTGAGACCGGCTGCGGCACCAGAGTCTACCGGCAGCGGCGTGAAAAACTAGACCCGGCAGCGGCACCAGGTCTACCACGTGGCGGCGGCGAAGAGGCTGAACCGGCTGCGGCACCAGGTCTACCCGAGGCCCGACTGCGAAAGGCGAACCGACTGCCGGCACCAGGTCTACCCATAGCGAAGCTGAAAGGCTGAGACCGGCTGCGGCACCAGGTCTATCCAGCGGCGAAAGACTAAGACCGACAACCCGGCACCAAATCTACCCGAGGCCGGCGAAAGGCTGAGACCGGCTGCGGCACCAGGTCTCGCCCGGCGGCGGCAGCGAGCTGAGACCGGCTGCTGGCAACAGGTCTACCTTCGCGTGGTAGCGAAAGCTGAACCGGCTGCCAACACCAGGTCTAGCGAGGCCCGACGCTGAGCCGAGAACCGGCTACCGGCACCAGGTCTACCCAGCGGCTGGCGAAAATACTGAACCGGTTGCCGGCACCAGGTCTACCCGAGGCCGGCAGCGCCAAAGGCGAAGACGGTTCGCGGGCACCAGGTCTACCCAGCGACAGAGGCGAAAGGCTGAGACCGGCTGCGGCACCAGGTCTACCCTCTTGGCCTTGGCGAGAAGCTGAGACCGGCTGCGGCACCAGGTCTACCCAGCGGCCCCTGTGCGAAAGCTGAGATCGGCTGCCGACACCGGTCTACCGAGGCCGACTCGCGAAGAGCGAGACCGGCTGCGGCACCAGGTCTACCCAGCGGCCAGGCGTAGCTGAGACCGGCTGCGGCACCAGATCTACCCGAGGCCCGACGCTGAAAGGCTGAGATCGGCTGCGGCACCAAGGTCCACCCAGCGGCCGAGTAGCGAAAGGCGAACCGGCTGCGGCACCAGGTCTACCCAGCGACAGAGCGCGAGCTGAACCCGACTGCGGCACCAGGTCTACCAGCGGCTGGCGCAAAAAGGCGAGACTGGCTGCGGCACCAGGTCTACCTCGCGGTAGCGCCAGCGAAAGGCTGAGACCGGCTGCTGGCAACAGGTCTACCTGCTTAGGCCCGAGGGCGAAGGCTGGGAACCGGTTGCGGCACCAGGTCTAACCGAGCCCGACGGCGAAAGGCCGAGACGATTCGCGGGCACCAGGTCTACCCGGCGGCGTCGCGAAAGTCTAAGACCGACAGCCGGCACCAGATCTACCCAGCGGCCGGCCGGCGAAAGACTGAACCGGCTGCGGCACCAGGTCTACCCAGTGAGTGGCGAAAGGCCGAGACGGCTGCGGCAACAGGTCTACCTTCTGCGGCCGGGGCGAAAGGCGAGACCGGCTGCGGCACCAGGTCTACCGCGGCGTGGCGAAAGAGCTGAGACCGGCTGCGGCACCAGGTCTACCAGCGGTATGTGAAAACCCGAGACCGACTGCGGCACCAGGTCCACCTCGGCTGATGCTCGCGAAAGGCCGAGACCGGCTGCCGGCACCAGGTCTACCCGCGCGGCCAAGGCGAAAGGCTGAAGATCGGCTGCCCGGCACCAGGTCTGTCAGCGGCGAGTCGCGAAAGGCGAGACGGCTGCCCGCCACCAGGTCTACCAGCGGTAGCGAAAACTGAGACCGACTGCTGGCACCAGGTCTACCCGAGCTGGCGAAAGGCGAGACGGCTGCCGGCACAAGGTCTACTTAAGCGGCCCGGCGCCAAAGAGCTGAACCGGCTGCGGCAACAGGTCTACCCAGCGGCCAGGCGTGAAAGGCTGAGACCGACTGCCGGCACCAAAAGGTCTATCTTAGCGGCGAAAGGCTAAGACCGACAGCCCGGCACCAGGTCTACCAGCGGCGGTGGCGAAAGGCTGAGACCGGCTGCGGCACCAGGTCTAACCGAGGCCGACTGCGAAGGCTGAGACCGGCTGCGGCACCAGGTCTACCCGCGGTACGGCAGCGAAAGGCTGAGACCGGCTGCCGGCACGGGTCTGCCTTGCTGGCTGGCGAACCGGCTGCGGCAATAGGTCTACCCGAGGCCCGACAGCGAGCTGAGACCGACTGCCCGGCACCAGGTCTACGAGGCCGGCTCGCGAAAGGCGAGACCAACTGCCGGCACCAGGTCTACCCAGCGTGAGGCGAAAGGCTGAACCGGCTGCGGCACCAAGTCTACCAGCGGCGCAAAAACTGGGGCCGGCTGCGGCACCAGGTCTACCCAGCGGCGCAGCGAAAACCAAGACGGCTGCGGCACCAGGTCTACCTGCGCGCGGCGCGAGCGAGCTGAACCGGTTGCGGCACCAAGTCTACCCGAGAGCCCTGCAGCGAGACCCGGTTCGCGGGCACCAGGTCTACCCAGCGGCGAGTCGCGAAAGTCTAAGACCGGCAGCGGCACCAGGTCTACCAGCGGCCAGTGGCGAAAGACTGAGACCGGCTGCCAGCACCAGGTCTACCCAGTGGCGGCGGAGACGGCTGCCGGCACCAAGTCTACCCAGCGGCAGCGAAGATCTAAGACCGGCTGCGGAACCAGGTGTACCCAGCGGCCGACGCTTGAAAACACTAAGACCCGGATGCGGCACCTGGTCTACCCGAGGCCGACGCGAAAGGCGAGAGACGATTCGCGGGCACCAGGGCTACCCAGCGACAGGCAGCGAAGGCTGAGACCGGCTGCCCGGCAACAGGTCTACCTTGCAGCCCGGTAGCGAAAGGCTGAACCGACTGCGGCAACAGGTCTACTTGCAGCCCGAGCGCGAAAGGCTGAGACCGGCTGCGGCACCAGGTCTACAGCGAGGCCCGGCAGCGAAGGCTGAGACCGGCTGCCAGCACCAGGTCCACCCGAGGCAGCGGCCGAGGCCAAAGACCGGCTGCCGGCACCAGGTCTACCCAGCGGCGAGCGAGAAAACTGAGGAGCGGGCTGCGGCACCAGGTCCACCAACGGCCGAGCGAAAGGCTGAGACCGGCTGCGGCACCAGGGATCTACCCAGCGGCGGCGAAGAGCTGAGACCGGCTGCGGCACCAGGTCTACCAGCGGCAGCGGCGTGAAAACGGAGCCGGCGGCGGCACCAGGTCTACCCGTGGCCCGGCGAGAGCTGAGACCGGCTGCTGGCACCAGGTCTACCCGAGGCCCGGCTCGCGAAGGCGAGACGACTGCGGCACCAGGTCCACCTCGGCGTGCTCGCGAAAGGCGAGACCGGCTGCGGGCACCAGGTCTACAGCGGCGAGCGCAGCGGCTGGGACCGGCTGCGGCACCAGGTCTACCAGCGGCGAGCTGAAGAGCCCGGCTGCTGGCACCAGGTCTACCCAGCGGTAGCTGACGAGCGAGACTGGCTGCGGCACAAGGTCTACCCAGCGGCCCGAGTGCGAAGGCTGAGAACCGGCTGCGGCACCAGGTCTACCGAGCCCGGCTGCAAAAGGCTGAGACCGGCTGCGGCACCAGGTCTACCCGCTGACGGTGGCGAAAGGCTGAGACCGGCTGCGGCACCAGGTCTACCGAGCGACGGCGAAATACTGAACCGGTTGCGGCACCAGGTCTACCCGAGGCCCGGCAGCGCAAAGGTCGAGACGGTCGCGGGCACCAGGTCTACCCAGCGACAGAGCGCGAGGCTGAACCCGGCTGCGGCACCAGGTCTACCAGCGGCGAAAGAGCTGAGACCGGCTGCGGCACCAGGTCTACCCAGCGGCCGGCGAAAACTGAGACCGGCTGCGGACACAGGTCTACCACCGAGACACGACGCTGAAAGGCGAGACCGGTTGCAGGCACCAGGTCTACCCCTTGACCCGAGCGAAAGGCTGAACCGACTGCGGCACCAGGTCTACCCGAGGCCGGCGCTGAGGGCTGAGACCGGCTGCGGGCACCCGGTCTACCCGAGGCCCGGCTGCGAAAGGCGAGACCGGCTGCCGGCACCAGGTCTACCCAGCGGCCCGAGCAGCGAGGGGCCGAGACCGGCTGCCGACACCAGGTCTACCCCAGCGACAGAGCGAAAGGCTGAGACCGGCTGCGGCACCAGAGTCTACGGTCGCGGCGAAAGGCTGAGACCGGCTGCCCGGCACGAGGTCTAGCGGCGGCGGCGAAAGGCGAGACCGGCTGCGGCAACAGGTCTACCCGAGGCCGACGGCGAAAGGCTGAAGACGGCTGCCCGGCACCAGGTCTACCCGAGGCCCGACTCGCGAAAGGCGAACCCGGCTGCGGCACCAGGTCTACCAGCGGCCCGAGGTAGCGAAAGGCTGAACCGGCTGCGGCACCAGGTCTACCAGCGGCGCGCCAAAGAGCTGAACCGGCTGCGGCACCAGGTCTACCCAGCGGCGCGCGAAAAGCCAAGACTGGCTGCGGCACCAGGTCTACCTGCCAGCGCCCAGCGAGGCTGAAGACGGTTGCGGCACCAGGTCTACCAGGCCTGCAGCGAAAAGCCCGAGACGATTGCGGGCACCAGGTCTACCCAGCGGCCGAGTCGCGAGAAGTCTAAGAACCCGGCAGCCGGCACCAGGTCTACCCCAGCGGCCGAGTAGCGAAAGACTGAGACCGGCTGCGGCACCAGGTCTACCAGTGGCGAAAGGCGGAGACGGCTGCGGCACCAAGTCTACCAGCGTGTGGCGAAGTCTAAGACCCGACTGCCGGCACCAGGTGTACCCAGCGGCCGACCGCGAAAGACTAAGACCGGTTGCGGCACCTGGTCTACCCGAGGCCGACGCTGAAAGGCGAGACGATTCGCGAGGCACCAGGGCTACCCGGCCGAGTAGCGAAAGGCTGAACCGGCTGCGGCAACAGGTCCACCCGCGGCCGAGGCGAAAGGCTGAACCGACTGCGGCACCAGGTCTACCAGCGGCCTTGCGAAAGGCTGAGATCGGCTGCCTGCACCGCGGTCTACCCAGCGACAACCACCGAAAGGCGAGACTGGCTGCGGCACCAGGTCTACCCAGCGGCAGCGAAGAGCTGAGACCGGCTGCTGGCAAAGGTCTACCTTCGCGGTAGGGGCGAAAGGCTGAACCGGCTGCCAACACCAGGTCTAGCAGCGAGGCCCGACGCGAAAGGCGAGACCGACTGCCGGCACCAGGTCTACCCAGCGGCCGGCCGGCGAAATACTGAGGCGGTTGCCGGCACCAGGTCTACCCGAGGCCCGCGACTGGCGAGGCGAGACCGATTCGCGGGCACCAGGTCTACCCCAGCGACAGAGCGCTGAAAGGCTGAGACCGGCTGCGGCACCAGGTCTATCCAGCGGTAGCGAAAGAGCTGAGACCGGCTGCCCGGCAACTGGTCTACTATGCGGCCCGGTAGCGAAAGGCTGAACCGGCTGCGGCAACAAGGTCTACCAGCGGCGCAGCGCGAGCGGCGAACTGGCAGCCCGGCACCAGGTCTACCAGCGAGCTGGCGAAGAGCCGAGACTGGCTGCGGCACCAGGTCTACCAGCGGCCCGAGCGAAAGGCTGAGACCAGCTGCGGCAACAGGTCTACCTTCGTGGCCGAAGAGCTGAGACCGGCTGCCAACACCAGGTCTAACCCGAGGCCGGCTGCGAAAGGCTGAGACCGGCTGCCGGCACCAGGTCTACCCCACGGCGCGGCGCGAAAGGCTGAGACCGGCTGCCGCCACCGGGTCTACCCCGCGGCGCGGCGCGAAAGGGCGAGACCGGCTGCCGGCAACAGGTCTACCTTGCGGCAAGGCGCGAAAGGCTGAGACCGGTTGCCAGTACCAGGTCTACCCCGAGGCCGGCTGCAAAAGGCTGAGACCGGCTGCCGGCACCAGGTCTACCCCGCGACGGGGCGCGAAAGGCTGAGACCGGCTGCCGGCACCAGGTCTACCCCGCGGCGGCGCGAAAGGCTGAGACCGGCTGCCGGCACCAGGTCTACCAGCGGCCTGGCGAAAAGCGAGACGGCTGCGGCACCAGGTCTACCCGAGCGGCGAAAGAGCTGAGACCGGCTGCGGCAACAGGTCTATTTCCTGCGGCAGGTAGCGAAGGCTGGGAACCGGTTGCGGCACCAGGTCTACCAATGCGTGGCGAAAGGCGGAGAAGCGACTGCGGCACCAGGTCTACCCAGCGGCTGGCGAATGTCTAAAGACCGGCTGCGGCATCAGGTCTACCCAGCGGCCGACGCTGAAAGACTAAGACCGGTTGCGGCACCAGGTCTACCCGAGGCCCGGCAGCGAAAGGCGAGACGATTGCGGGCACCAGGGCTACCCAGCGACCAAAAGTAGCGAAAGGCTGAGACCGACTGCCGGCACCAGGTCTATCCAGCGGCAGCGGCGAAAGAGCTGAACCGGCTGCCGGCACCAGGTCTACCTTGAGGCCGGCCGCGAAAGGCTGAGACCGGCTGCCGGCACCAGGTCCACCTCGAGGCGCGGCGCGAAAGGCCAAGACCGGCTGCCGGCACCAGGTCCACCCCGCGACATTGCGCGGAAGGCTGAGACCGGCTGCCGGCACCAGGTCTACCAGCGGTAGCGTGAAAACTTAGACCCGGCAGCCCGGCACCAGGTCTACCCGTGGCCCGGCGGCGAAAGGCTGAGACCGGCTGCGGCACCAGGTCTACCCGAGGCCCGACTCGCGAAAGGCGAGACGACTGCCGGCACCAGGTCTACCCGCCTTGAGCGAAGGCTGAGACCGGCTGCCGGCACCAGGTCTATCCAGCGGCCCGGCGAAAACTAAGACCGGCAACCCGGCACCAAATCTACCCGAGGCGGCCGCTGAAAGGCTGAGACCGGCTGCGGCACCAGGTTTACCCAGCGACGAGCGAAGAGCTGAACCGACTGCGGCACCAGGTCTACCCAGCGGCCGGCCGAAAGAGCTGAGACCGGCTGCGGCACCAGGTCTACCCGAGGCCCGACTCGCGAAAGGCGAGACCGACTGCCGGCACCAGGTCTACCCAGCGGCCCGAGTAGCGAAAGGCTGAACCGGCTGCGGCACCAGGTCTACCCAGCGGCCCTTCGCAAAAACTGAGACCGGCTGCGGCACCAGGTCTACCCAGCGGCGCGGCGAAAACCAAGACGGCTGCCGGCACCAGGTCTACCTGCCATGGCGCGGCGAAAGAGCTGAACCGGTTGCGGCACCAGGTCTACCCGAGGCCTGCAGCAGCGAGACGGTTCGCGGGCACCAGGTCTACCCAGCGACGGAGGTCGCGAAAGTCTAAGACCGACGGCCGGCACCAGGTCTACCCAGCGGCGAGTAGCGAAAGACTGAGAACCGGCTGCGGCACCAGGTCTACCAGTGGCGTGAAAGGGCGGAGACTGGCTGCGGCACCAAGTCTACCAGCGGCCCGGCGAAAGTCTAAGACCGGCTGCGGCACCAGGTGTACCCAGCGGCCGACGGCGAAGACTAAGACGGTTGCCGGCACCTGGTCTACCCGAGGCCACGACGCTGAAAGGCGAGACGGTTCGCGGGCACCAGGGCTGCAGCGGGGCAGCGAAGAGCTGAGACCGGCTGCGGCAACAGGTCCACCCAGCGGCCGAGGCCCGAAAGGCTGAACCGACTGCGGCACCAGGTCTACCAGCGGCTAGCGAAAAGCTGAATCGGCTGCCTGCACCACGGTCTACCCAGCGGCATAACCACGAAAGGCGAGACTGGCTGCGGCACCAGGTCTACCCAGCGGCGGCGAAAACTGAGACCGGCTGCTGGCAAAAGGTCTACAACTTCGCGGCTGAGCGAAAGCTGAGACCGGCTGCCAACACCAGGTCTAACGCGAGGCCCGACGCTGAAAGGCCGAAGACCGACTGCCGGCACCAGGTCTACCCAGCGGCCGACGCTGAAATACTGAGCGGTTGCGGCACCAGGTCTACCCGAGGCCCGGCGAAAGGCCGAGACGATTCGCGGGCACCAGGTCTACCCAGCGACAGAGCGAAAGGCTAAGAACCGACTGCCGGCACCAGGTCTATCCAGCGGCAGCGAAAGGCTGAGACCGGCTGCGGCAACTGGTCTACCTTGGCCCGGTAGCGAAAGGCTGAACCGGCTGCGGCAACAGGTCTACCCAGCGACAGCGCGAGCGGCCGAACGGCAGCCCGGCACCAGGTCTACCAGCGGCAGCGAGCGAGACGGCTGCGGCACCAGGTCTACCAGCGGCGAGCGAGGCTGAGACCAGCTGCGGCAACAGGTCTACCTTGACGGCGCGTAAAGGCTGAGACCGGCTGCCAACACCAGGTCTAACCACGAGGCCCGACTCGCGAAAGGCTGAGACCGGCTGCGGCACCAGGTCTACCACGGTAGCGAAAGGCTGAGAACCGGCTGCGCCACGGGTCTACCAGCGGCCGAAAGGCGAGACCGGCTGCCGGCAACAGGTCTACCTTGCGGCAAGGCGCGAAAGGCTGAGACCGGTTGCCAGTACCAGGTCTACCCCGAGGCCGGCTGCAAAAGGCCGAGACCGGCTGCCGGCACCAGGTCTACCCCGCGGCGCGGCGCGAAAGGCTGAGACCGGCTGCCGGCACCAGGTCTACCAGCGGCAGCGAAAACTGAGACCGACTGCCCGGCACCAGGTCTACCCAGCAGCTGGCGAAAGAGCGAGACTGGCTGCCGGCACCAGGTCTACCCCGCGGCGCGGCGCGAAAGGCTGAGACCGGCTGCCGGCAACAGGTCTATTTTGCGGCAGGGCGCGAAAGGCTGAGACCGGTTGCCGGCACCAGGTCTACCCCGAGGCGTGGCGCGAAAGGCGGAGAACGGCTGCCGGCACCAGGTCTACCCCGCGGCGCGGCGCGAATGTCTAAGACCGGCTGCCGGCACCAGGTCTACCCCGCGGCCGGCCGCGAAAGACTAAGACCGGTTGCCGGCACCAGGTCTACCCCGAGGCCGGCCGCGAAAGGCCGAGACCGGTTGCGGGCACCAGGGCTACCCCGCGACAAGGCGCGAAAGGCTGAGACCGGCTGCCGGCACCAGGTCTATCCAGCGGTAGCGAAAGAGCTGAACCGACTGCCGGCACCAGGTCTACAACGAGCCCGACGCTGAAAGGCTGAGACCGACTGCCGGCACCAGAGTCCACCACTCGGTAGCGTGAAAGGCCAAGACCGACTGCCGGCACCAGGTCCACCCAGCGACATTCGCGGAAGGCTGAGACCGGCTGCGGCACCAGAGTCTACCCAGCGGCTTGTGGCGTGAAAACTTAGACCGGCAGCCCGGCGCAGGTCTACCCGTGGCGAGCGGCGAAAGGCTGAACCGACTGCCGGCACCAGGTCTACCCGAGGCCGGCTGCGAAGGCCGAGACCGGCTGCGGCACCAGGTCTACCCGCAGCGGAGGCGAAGAGCTGAGACCGGCTGCGGCACCAGGTCTATCCAGCGGCCTTGGCGAAGGCTAAGACCGGCAACCCGGCACCAAATCTACCCGAGGCCCGGCCGGCGAGGCTGAGACCGGCTGCGGCACCAGGTTTACCCGCGACGGTAGCGAAAGGCTGAGACCGGCTGCGGCACCAGGTCTACCCAGCGAAGCTGGCGAAAAACTGAACCGGCTGCTGGCAACAGGTCTACAACTAACGTGAGCGAAAGGCTGAACCGGCTGCCCGGCACCAGGTCTACCCGCGGCCGACGGCGAAATACTGAGACGGTTGCGGGCACCAGGTCTACCCGAGGCCGTCAGCGCCAAAGGCGAGAGACGGTTCGCGGGCACCAGGTCTACCCAGCGACAGAGCGCGAAAGGCTGAACCCGGCTGCGGCACCAGGTCTACCCAGCGGCGGAAGAGCTGAACCGGCTGCCGGCACCAGGTCTACCAGCTGTGGCGCGAAAACTGAGACCGGCAGCGGACACAGGTCTACCTCGAGGCCCGACGCTGAAAGGCGAGACGGTTGCAGGCACCAGGTCTACCCGCTGACGAGTAGCGAAAGGCTGAGACCGGCTGCGGCACCAGGTCTACCCGAGGCCCGACAGCGAAAGGCTGAGATCGACTGCCGACACCGGTCTACCCGAGGCCCGGCTCGCGAAGGCCGAGACCGGCTGCGGCACCAGGTCTACCAGCGACGAGTAGCGAAGGCGAACCGGCTGCCCGACACCAGGTCTACCAGCGACAGAGCGTGAGCTGAACCGACTGCGGCACCAGGTCTACCCGACTGGCGAAAGGCTGAGACCGACTGCGGCACGGGTCTACCTTAGCGGCCGAAAAGGCGAGACCGGCTGCGGCAACAGGTCTACCCGAGGCCGACGGCGAAAGGCTGAGACTGGCTGCGGCACCAGGTCTACCCGAGGCCGACTCGCGAAAGGCCGAGACCGACTGCCGGCACCAGGTCTACCCAGCGGCCGAGTAGCGAGCTGAGACCGGCTGCGGCACCAGAGTCTACCCAGCGGTAGCGAAAAGCTGAGACCGGCTGCGGCACCAGGTCTACCCAGCGGCGCGTAGCGAAAACCAAGACGGCTGCCCGGCACCAGGTCTACCTACATGGCGCCCAGCGAAAGGCTGAACCGGTTGCGGCACCAGGTCTACCCGAGGCCTGCAGCAGCGAGACGAGTTCGCGGGCACCAGGTCTACCCAGCGACGAGTCGCGAAAGTCTAAGACCGGCAGCGGCACCAGGTCTACCCAGCGGCGAGTAGCGAAGAACTGAGACGACTGCCAGCACCAGGTCTACCCGAGGCGTGGCGAAGGCGGAGACTGGCTGCGGCACCAAGTCTACCCAGCGGCTAGCGAGAATCTAAGACCGGCTGCGGCACCAGGTGTACCCAGCGGCAGCAGCGAAGACTAAGACGGTTGCGGCACCTGGTCTACCCAGCGGCCTTGAAAGGCAAGAGACGGCTGCCGGCACCAGGTCTACCCGAGCGGCGGCGAAAAGCTGAGACCGGCTGCGGCAACAGGTCTATTTGCGGCAGAGGCGAAAGGCTGAGACCCGGTTGCGGCACCAGGTCTACCAGTGAGCGTGAGGCGGAGAGCGGCTGCGGCACCAGGTCTACCCGGCGGCGAATATCTAAGACCGGCTGCGGCATCAGGTCTACCCATGACGACGGCGAAAGACTAAGACGGTTGCGGCACCAGGTCTACCCGAGGCCCGACGCTTGAAAGGCGAGACGATTCGCGGGCACCAGGGCTACCCAGCGACAAAGGGCGAAAGGCTGAGACCGGCTGCGGCACCAGGTCTATCCAGCGGCCGGCGAAGAGCTGAACCGGCTGCGGCACCAGGTCTACCTTGAGGCCCGACGCGAAAGAGCTGAACCGGCTGCGGCACCAGGTCCACCTCGGTAGCGGCAGGCCAAGACCGGCTGCGGCACCAGGTCCACCCAGCGACATTAAGCGGGAAGGCTGAACCGGCTGCGGCACCAGGTCTACCAGCGGCCTGGCGTGAAAACTTAGACCGGCAGCGGCACCAGGTCTACCCGTGGCCCCGACGCGAAAGGCTGAACCGGCTGCCGGCACCAGGTCTACCCTGAGGCCACGACTGCGAAAGGCGAGACCGACTGCGGCACCAGGTCTACCCGCAGCGGGTAGCGAAAGGCTGAGACCGGCTGCGGCACCAGGTCTATCAGCGGCCTTGTGAAAGAGCTAAGACCGGCAACCCGGCACCAAATCTACCCGAGGCCGGCCGCTGAAAGGCTGAGACCGGCTGCGGCACCAGAGTTTACCCTGCGGCCGGTAGCGAGAGCTGAACCGGCTGCGGCACCAGGTCTACCCAGCGGTAGCGAAAGAGCTGAGAACCGGCTGCTGGCAACAGGTCTACCTTCTTGACGGTAGCGAAAGGCTGAACCGGCTGCGGCACCAGGTCTACCCAGCGACGACGCGAAATACTGAACCGGTTGCGGCACCAGGTCTACCCGAGGCCGGCCGGCGCCAAAGGCGAGACGGTTCGCGGGCACCAGGTCTACCCGACGGAAGCGAAGGCTGAACCCGGCTGCGGCACCAGGTCTACCCGCGGCCTTGGCGGAAGAGCTGAACCGACTGCCGGCACCAGGTCTACCAGCGGCCTTTGGCGAAAGAGCTGAACCGGCTGCGGACACAGGTCTACCTCGAGGCCCGGCGCTGAAAGGCCCGAGACGGTTGCAGGCACCAGGTCTACCCAGCGGCCCGGTAGCGAAGGCTGAGACCGGCTGCCGGCACCAGGTCTACCCGAGGCCCGGCAGCGAAAGGCTGAGATCGACTGCCGACACCCGGTCTACCCGAGGCCGGCTCGCGAGCGAGACCGGCTGCGGCACCAGGTCTACCCAGCGGCCCAGGCGCGAGAGCGAGACCGGCTGCCGACACCAGGTCTACCCGCGACAGAGCGAAAGGCTGAACCGGCTGCGGCACCAGGTCTACCCGAGCTGGCCCGAAAGGCTGAGACCGGCTGCGGCACGGGTCTACCTTGCGGCGGTAGCGAGGCGAACCGGCTGCGGCAACAGGTCTACCCGAGGCCCGACGCTGAAAGGCTGAGACGGCTGCGGCACCAGGTCTACCCGAGGCCCGACTCGCGAAAGGCGAGACCGACTGCCGGCACCAGGTCTACCCAGCGGCCCAGGCGAAAGGCTGAGACGGCTGCCCGGCACCAGGTCTACCAGCGGCTAGCGAAAAGCTGAACACCGGCTGCGGCACCAGGTCTACCAGCGGTAGCGAAAAGCAAAGACGGCTGCCGGCACCAGGTCTACCTACGCCGGCGCGAGCGAGCTGAACCGGTTGCGGCACCAGGTCTACCCGAGGCCTGCAGCGAAAAGCCGAGACCGGTTCGCGGGCACCAGGTCTACCCGCGGCCGAGTGCGAAAGTCTAAGACCGGCAGCGGCACCAGGTCTACCCAGCGGTAGCGAAAGACTGGGAACCGGCTGCGGCACCAGGTCTACCCGAAGCTGGCGAAGGCGGAGACTGGCTGCCGGCACCAAGTCTACCCCGCGGCGCGGCGCGAAAGTCTAAGACCGGCTGCCGGCACCAGGTGTACCCCGCGGCGGGCCGCGAAAGACTAAGACCGGTTGCCGGCACCTGGTCTACCCCGAGGCCGGCCGCGAAAGGCCGAGACCGGTTGCGGGCACCAGGGCTACCCCGCGACGGGGCGCGAAAGGCTGAGACCGGCTGCCGGCAACAGGTCTACCTTGCAGCGGGGCGCGAAAGGCTGAGACCGGCTGCCGGCACCAGGTCTACCTTGAGGCCGGCCGCGAAAGGCTGAGACCGGCTGCCGGCACCAGGTCCACCCCGAGGCGCGGCGCGAAAGGCCAAGACCGGCTGCCGGCACCAGGTCTACCCCGCGACGGGGCGCGAAAGGCTGAGACGGGCTGCCGGCACCAGGTCCACCCCGCGACGGGGCGCGAAAGGCTGAGACCGGCTGCCGGCACCAGGTCTACCCCGCGGCGCAGCGCGAAAGGCTGAGACCGGCTGCCGGCACCAGGTCTACCCCGCGGCGCTGAAAACTGAGACGACTGCCCGGCACCAGGTCTACATACTGGCCCGGTAGCGAGAACCGGCTGCCGGCACCAGGTCTACCCCACGGCGTGGCGCGAAAGGCTGAGACCGGCTGCCGGCACCAGGTCTACCCCGCGGCGCGGCGCGAAAGGCCGAGACCGGCTGCCGGCACCAGGTCCACCTCGAGGCGTGCTGCGAAAGGCCGAGACCGGCTGCCGGCACCAGGTCTACCCCGCGACGGGGCGCGAAAGGCTGAGACCGGCTGCCGGCACCAGGTCTACCTCGCGGCGGGGTGCGAAAGGCCGAGACTGGCTGCCGCCACCAGGTCTACCCCGCGGCGCGGCGCGAAAGGCTGAGACCGGCTGCTGGCACCAGGTCTACCCCGCGGCGCGGCGCGAAAGGCCGAGACTGGCTGCCGGCACAAGGTCTACTTCGCGGCGAGGCGCGAAAGGCTGAGACCGGCTGCCGGCAACAGGTCTACCCCGCGACGGGGCGCGAAAGGCTGAGACCGGCTGCCGGCACCAGGTCTATCCCGCGGCGCGGCGCGAAAGGCTAAGACCGGCAGCCGGCACCAGGTCTACCCCGCGGCGGGCGCGAAAGGCTGAGACCGGCTGCCGGCAACAGGTCTACCTTGCGGCGAAGCGCGAAAGGCTGAGACCGGCTGCCAACACCAGGTCTAACCCGAGGCCGGCTGCGAAAGGCCGAGACCGGCTGCCGGCACCAGGTCTACCCCACGGCGCGGCGCGAAAGGCTGAGACCGGCTGCCGGCACCAGGTCTACCTTGCGGCGCGGCGCGAAAGGGCGAGACCGGCTGCCGGCAACAGGTCTACCCCGAGGCCGGCCGCGAAAGGCTGAGACCGGCTGCCGGCACCAGGTCTACCCCGAGGCCGGCTGCGAAAGGCCGAGACCGGCTGCCGGCACCAGGTCTACCCCGCGACGGGGCGCGAAAGGCTGAGACCGGCTGCCGGCACCAGGTCTACCCTGCGGCGCGGCGCGAAAGGCTGAGACCGGCTGCCGGCACCAGGTCTACCCCGCGGCGCAGCGCGAAAAGCCGAGACTGGCTGCCGGCACCAGGTCTACCTCGCAGCGCAGCGCGAAAGGCTGAGACCGGTTGCCGGCACCAGGTCTACCCCGAGGCCTGCCGCGAAAGGCCGAGACCGGTTGCGGGCACCAGGTCTACCCCGCGACGGGGTGCGAAAGTCTAAGACCGGCAGCCGGCACCAGGTCTACCCCGCGACGGGGCGCGAAAGACTGAGACCGGCTGCCGGCAACAGGTCCACCCCGCGACATTGCGCGAAAGGCTGAGACCGGCTGCCGGCACCAGGTCTACCTTGAGGCCGGCCGCGAAAGGCTGAGACCGGCTGCCGGCACCAGGTCTACCCTGAGGCCGGCCGCGAAAGGCTGAGACCGGCTGCCGGCACCAGGTCTAACCCTGCGGCCGAGCGGCGAAAGGCCGAGACGGGCTGCGGCACCAGGTCTACCCAGCGACAGGCGGCGAAAGGCTGAGACCGGCTGCGGCACCAGGTCTACCAGCGGCGCCAGCGAAAAGGCTGAACCGGCTGCGGCACCAGGTCTACCCGGCGGCCGGCGAAAGAGCTGAGACCGGCTGCGGCAACAGGTCTACGCGAAACTGACCACGAAAGGCGAGACCGGCTGCCCGGCACAAAGGTCTACCCGAGCCCCGGCTCGCGAAAGGCTGAGACCGGCTGCCGGCACCAGGTCTACCCCGCGACGGGGCGCGAAAGGCTGAGACCGGCTGCCGGCACCAGGTCTATCCCGCGGCGTGGCGCGAAAGGCTGAGACCGGTTGCCAGCACCAGGTCTACCCCGAGGCCGGCCGCGAAAGGCTGAGATCGGCTGCCGGCACCAGGTCCACCTTGCGGCCGAGCGTGAAAGGCTGAACCGGCTGCGGCACCAGGTCTACCCACGGCCCGAAAGGCTGAGACCGGCTGCGGCACCAGGTCTATCCCCAGCGGTGGCGAAGAGCTGAGAACCGGCTGCGGCAGCAGGTCTACACTTGCGGCCGAGCGAAGGCTGAACCGGCTGCCCGGCACCAGGTCTACCAGCGAGGCCGGCGTGAAAGGCTGAACCGGCTGCGGCAACAGGTCTACCCGACGAGCGCCAAAGGCCAAGACCGGCTGCGGCACCAGGTCCACCCAGCGACATTAGCGAAGACTGAGACCGGCTGCGGCACCAGGTCTACCCAGCGGCACGTGAAAAGCTGAGACCGGCTGCGGCACCAGGTCTACTCCGTGGTCGGCCGTGAAAGGCTGAACCGGTTGCGGCACCAGGTCTACCCGAGGCCCGACTGAGCGAAGGCGAGACCGGCTGCGGCACCAGGTCTACCAGCGGCCCGAGCGAAGGCTGAACCGGCTGCGGCACCAGGTCTATCCAGCGGCCTTGTGGCGAAAGGCTGAACCGGCAGCCAGCACCAGGTCTACCCAGCAGGGCCCGAGCGCGAAGGCTGAGATCGGCTGCGGCACCAGGTCCACCCCTGCGACCGAGCAGCGAGGCTGAGACCGGCTGCGGCACCAGAGTCTACCCAGCGACGGCGTCGCGAAGTCTAAGACCGGCAGCCAACACCAGAGTCTACCCGGTGGCGGCAAAGGCTGAGACAGGCTGCGGCACCAGGTCCACCCAGCGGTGCAGCGAAAGGCTGGGAACCGCCTGCCAACCTCAGGTCTAACCCGAGGCCCGACTGCGAAGGCCGAACCGACTGCCAACACCAGGTCTAACCCGGCGGTAGCGAAAGGGCTGAGACCGGCTGCGCCACGGGTCTACCCATGGCGGCAGCGAGGCTGAGACCGGCTGCCGGCAACAGGTCTACCAGCGATGGGTAGCGAAAGGCTGAGACGGGCTGCGGCACCAGGTCCACCCAGCGACATTCGGCGAAGGCTGAGACCGGCTGCGGCACCAGGTCTACCAGCGGCGTAGCGGAGAAGCTGGGAACCGGCTGCGGCACCAGGTCTACTCGGCGGTAGCGAAAGGCTGAGACCGGCTGCGGCACCAGGTCTACCCAGCGGCCGAGCGGCGAAAGGCTAAGACCGGCCGCGGCACCAGGGTCTACCCGGCGGCCAGCGAAATGCTGAGACCGGCTGCTGGCAACAGGTCTACCTTGCGGCGGGACGCGAAAGGCTGAGACCGGTTGCCAGCACCAGGTCTACCCCGAGGCCGGCCGCGAAAGGCCGAGACCGGTTGCGGGCACCAGGTCTACCCCTCGACGGCGTGCGAAAGTCTAAGACCGGCAGCCGGCACGCAGGTCTACCCAGCGGCCCGGCGCGAAGAACTGAACCGGCTGCGGCACCAGATCTACCAGTGCGTGGCCCTTGAAAGGCGAGACTGGCTGCCGGCACCAGGTCTATTCTGGCTTGGCGGTAGCGAGCTGAACCGGCTGCGGCACCAGGTCTACCCAGCGGTAGCGAAGGCTGAACCGGCTGCCGGCAACAGGTCTACCTTGCGACAGAGCGCGAAAGGCGAGACCGGCTGCGGCACCAGGTCTACCCAAGGCGTGGCGGCAAAGGCTGAGACGGGCTGCGGGAACCAGGTCTACCCGCGGTATGCGAAGAGCGAGAACCGGCTGCGGCACCAGGTCCACCTCGGGGCGTCGCGAAGGCCGAGACCGGCTGCGGCGCAGGTCTACCCGCGACCCGAGAGCGCGAAAGGCTGAGACCGGCTGCGGCACCAGGTCTACCCATGGCGAGTGCGAAAGGCCGAGACTGGCTGCGCCACCAGGTCTACCAGCGGCCTTGCGAAAGGCTGAAGACCGGCTGCTGGCACCAGGTCTACCCAGCGGTAGCGAAGAGCGAGACTGGCTGCCCGGCACTAAGGTCTGCCAGCGGCGAGAGCTGAACCGGCTGCGGCAACAGGTCTACCCGCTGACCCAAGGCGAAAGGCTGAACCGGCTGCGGCACCAGGTCAATCCAGCGGCTGACGGCGAAGAGCTAAGACCGGCAGCCCGGCACCAGGTCTACCGCGGCGGTGGCGAAGGCTGAGACCGGCTGCGGCAACAGGTCTACCTTCGCGGCCCGGCGAAGAGCTGAGACCGGCTGCCAACACCAGGTCTAACCCGAGGCCCGGCTCGCGAAGGCTGAGACCGGCTGCGGCACCAGGTCTACCCGGTAGCGGTAGCGAAAGGCTGAGACCGGCTGCGGCACCGGGTCTACCTTGCGGCAGCGCACGAAGGCGAGACCGGCTGCGGCAACAGGTCTACGAGGACGGCATCGAAGGCTGAGACCCGACTGCGGCACCAGGTCTACGAGGCCCGGCTCGCGAAAGCGAGACCGGCTGCCGGCACCAGGTCTACCCGGCGGCGGAAGGCTGAGACCGGCTGCGGCACCAGGTCTACCCGGTAGCGAAAACTGAGACCGACTGCCGGCACCAGGTCTACCCAGTGGCGCAGCGAAAAACCGAGACTGGCTGCGGCACCAGGTCTACTACAGCGGCAGCGCGAGCTGAACCGGTTGCGGCACCAGGTCTACCAGCCTGCCACGAAAGGCAGAGACGGTTCTGGCACCAGGTCTACCCGGCGGGAATCTGAGAAGTCTAAGACCGGCAGCCGGCACCAGGTCTACCCAGCGGCCGACGCGAAAGGCTGAACCGGTTGCGGCACCAGAGTCCACCGAAGCGGCCCTTGAAGGCTGAGACGGTTCGCGGGCACCAGGGCTACCAGCGGCCCGAGCGAAAGGCTGAACCGGCTGCGGCAGCAGGTCTATCCAGCCTGCAGCGAAAGGCTGAACCGGCTGCCGGCAACAGGTCTACCTTACAGCGAGCGAAAGGCTGAGACTGGCTGCGGCACCAGGTCTAGCAGAGGGCGGGCCCGAAAGGCTGAACCGACTGCGGCACCAGGTCCACCCGAAGGCTAGCGAAAGGCTGAGGGCGGGCTGCGGCACCAGGTCCACACCAGCGGCCGAGCGAAAGGCCAAAGACCGGCTGCGGCACCAGGTCTACCCGCGGCCCGAGCGAAAGAGCTGAGACGAGCTGCGGCACCAGGTCCACCCAGCGGCCAGGCGCGAAAGGCTGAGACAGACTGCGGCACCAGGTCCACCCAGCGGCGAGTAGCGAAAGGCCAAGACCGGCTGCGGCACCAGGTCTACCCAGCGGCCGAGTAGCGAAAGGCTGAGCGAGCTGCCGGCACCAGGTCCACCCGGCGGTAGCGAAAGAGCTGAGACCTGGCTGCGGCAACAGGTCTACTGCTTGCAGCGGCGAAAGGCTGAACCGGCTGCGGCAACAGGTCTACCTTGAGGCGGCCGGCGAAAGGCTGAGACCGGCTGCGGCACCAGGTCCACCAGTAGCGAAGGCTGAGACCGGCTGCGGCAACAGGTCTACCTCGAGGCGCGGCGAAAGCTGAGACGGTTCGCGGGCACCAGGTCTACCCAGCGTGACAGCGAAGGGCTGAGACCGGCTGCGGCACCAGGTCTATCCAGCGGCCGGCGCGAAGAGCTAAGACCGGCAGTTGGCACCAGGTCTACCCGAGGCCCGACGCTGAAAGGCGAGAACCGGCTGCGAGCACCAGGTCTACCCAGCGGCCGAGCGCGAAAGGCTGAGACCGGCTGCGGCACCAGGTCTATCAGCGGCGTGGCGCAGAGCTGAGACGGTTGCCAGCACCAGGTCTACGCGAGGCCGGCAGCGAAAGGCTGAAGATCGGCTGCGGCACCAGGTCCACCTTCGACGGTAGCGAAAGGCTGAACCGGCTGCGGCACCAGGTCTACCAGCGATTGCGGCGAAGGCTGAGACGGCTGCGGCACCAGGTCTACCCCGCTGGCGTGAAGCGCCAAAAGGCTGAGACCGGCTGCTGGCAACAGGTCTACTACTGCTTCGGCCAGGCCCAGCGAAGCTGAACCGGCTGCCAACACCAGGTCCTAACCCGAGAGCCCGGCCAGCGAAAGGCGAGACCGGCTGCCGGCACAAGGTCTACCCAGCGGCCCGAGTGCGAAGAGCCGAGAACCGGCTGCGCCACCAGGTCTACCAGCGGCTGAGCGAAGGCGAACCGTGCTGCCGGCACCAGGTCTGCCCGGCATGCGAAGAGCCAATACCGGCTGCCGGCACCAGGTCTATTCTCGACCAGGGCGCGAAAGGCTGATACCGGCTGCGGCACCAGGTCTACCAGCGGCTGAGACCGGCTGCGGCAACAGGTCTCTTGGCGGTCGAGAAGAGCTGAGACCGGTTGCGGCACCAGGTCTCCCGAGGCGGCGCTGAAAAGGCCGAGAGACGGTTCGCGGGCACCAGGTCTACCAGCGACGAGTGCGAGAGTCTAAGACCGGCAGCCGGCACCAGGTCTACCCAGCGGCGGCCGCGGAGTGAACCGGCTGCTGGCAACAGGTCTACCCGAGGCCCGGCTGCAAAGGCGAGACGGCTGCGGCACCAGGTCCACCCGGCCCGAGCGAAGGCTGAGACCCGGCTGCGGCACCGAGGTCCACTCCCGCGACAAAGGCGAAAGGCTGAGACCGGCTGCCCGGCACCAGGTCTACCTGCGGCAGGGTAGCGAAAGGCGAGACTGGCTGCGGCACGCAGGTCTACCAGCGGCGGCAAAGAGCTGAGACCGGCTGCCCGGGATACGAGTCTACTCCCGCTGGCGCGAGCTGGCTGCGGCACCAGGTCTGGCGCATGGCAGGCTGAACCGGCTGCGGGAACAGGATACCCTGCGCGGCAGAGGCTGAAAGGTTACCAGCACCAGGTCTGCGGTGACGAGCTGAGACCGGCTGCGGCAACAGGTCTACCTAGCGTGGCAGCGAAAGGCTGAGACCGGCTGCCAACACCAGATCTAACCGAGGCCAGCTGCGAAGGCGAGACCGACTACCCGGCACCAGGTCTACCCGGTACAGCGAAAGGCTGAGACCCGGCTGCGGCACGGGTCTCGGCCTTTAGCGAAAGGCGAACCGGCTGCGGCAACAGGTCTACCCGAGGCCGGCAGCGAAAGGCTGCAGACCGGCTGCGGCACCAGGGTCTACCCGAGGCCCGACTCGCGAAGGCGAGACCGGCTGCGGCACCAGAGTCTACCCGAGGCGGCCGGCGAAAGGCTGAGACCCGGCTGCGGCACCAAGGTCTACCCAGCGGTAGCGAAAGACTGGAGCCGGCTGCGGCACCAGGTCTACCCGCGGCGAAATACGAGACTGGCTGCGGCAGCTAGGTCCACCCAGCGAGCATTCGCTGAAAGGCTGAGACCGGCTGCGGCACCAGGTCTACCTTAGAGGCCTGGCCGAAAGGCTGAGACCGACTGCCGGCACCAGGGTCCACCCAGCGACATTCGCGAGGCTGAGACGACTGCGGCACCAGGTCTACCCAGCGGTATGGCGTGAAAGAGCTGAGACCGGCAGCCGGCACCAGGTCTACCCGTGGCGACGCTGAAAGGCTGAGACCCGGCTGCGGCACCAGGTCTACCCGAGGCCACGACTGCGAAGGCCGAGACCGGCTGCCAACACCAGGTCTACCCGAGCGGTAGCGAAGGCTGAGACCGGCTGCGGCACCAGGTCTATCCAGCGGCAGCGAAAGGCTGAGACCGGCAGCCAGCACCAGATCTACCGCGAGGCCGGCGGCGAAAGGCTGAGACCGGCTGCGGCACCAGGTCTACCCGGGCCGGACTGCGAAGGCGAGACCGGCTGCCGACACCAGAGTCCCGGGTCCCCAGCGGCGCGAAAGGCTGAGACCGGCTGCGGCACCAGATCTACCAGCGGCGGTATGTAAAGGCGAATGGGCTGCGGCACCAGGTCTACCTCGCATGGCGCAGCAGCGAAGGCTGAACCGGCTGCGCTGGCAACAAGTCTACCGCCGTGCGAGCGAAAGGCTGAGACCGGTTGCGGCAACAGGTCTACCCGAGCCTGCAGCGAAGGCGAGACGGTTGCTGGGCACCAGGTCTACCCAGCGGCCAGTGCGAAGTCTAAGACCCGGCAGCCGGCGAGGTCTACCAGTGGCGGCGAAAGGCTGAGACAGGCTGCCGGGCACCAGGTCTACCAGCGGTGCAGCGAGGCTGAGACCGGCTGCAACACCAGGTCTAACCCGAGGCCCGACTCGCGAAAGGCGGGGCCGGCTGCCGGCACCAGGTCTACCCGCGGTAGCGAAAGGCTGAGACCGGCTGCGGCCACCAAGGTCTACCCAGCGGTAGCGTGAAAGCGAACCGGCTGCGGCAACAGGTCTACCAGCGGCCCGGGCATGAAAGGCTGAGACGGGCTGCGGCACCAGGTCCACCCAGCGACATTGCTGGCGAAAGGCTGAGACCGACTGCGGCACCAGAGTCTACCAGCGGCATGAAGAGCTGGGACCGGCTGCGGCACGGGTCTACTCAGCGGTGGCGAAAGCTGAGAACCGGCTGCCAACACCAGGTCTACCCGAGGCGGCAGCGACAGGGCTAAGACCGGCTGCGACACCAGGTCTACCCGAGGCATGGCGAAGGCGAGACTGGCTGCGGCACCAGGTCTACCCGATGGCGGTAGCGAAAGGCTGAGACCGGCTGCGGCACCAGGTCTACCCAGCGGTACGCCTTGAAAGGCTGAAACCGGCTGCCGGCAACAGGTCTACCCTTGCGGCCGGAAGCGCGAAGGCGAGACCCGGCTGCCGGCACCAGGTCTACCCCGCAGTGGCGAAAGCTGAGACCCGGCTGCGGCACCAGGTCTACCAGCGGCGAGCGAGACCGGCTGCGGCACCAGGTCCACCTCGGGCGTGCTCGCGAAGGCGAGACACGACTGCGGCACCAGGTCTACTCAGTGACGGTAGCGAAGGCTGAGACCGACTGCCGGCACCAGATCTACCGGCTCGAGTCGCAAGGCCGAGACTGGCTGCGCCACCAGGTCTACCAGCGGCAGCGTGAGCTGAGACCGGCTGCTGGCACCAGGTCTACCCGGGCGCCGGCGAAGGCGAACTGGCTGCGGCACAAGGTCTGCCGGCAGCGAGGCTGAACGGCTGCCGGCAACAGGTCTACCAGCGGCCGAGTAGCGAAAGGCTGAGACCCGGCTGCGGCACCAGGTCTATCCAGCGGCCAGCGAGAAAGATGAACCGGCAGCGGCACCAGAGTCTACCAGCGAAGGCTGAACCGGCTGCGGCAACAGGTCTACCTTGCGAGCGGCCGTAGAAGGCTGAACCGGCTGCCAACACCAGGTCTAACCGAGGCCCGGCTCGCGAAAGGCAGAGACCGGCTGCCGGGCACCAGGTCTACCCGAAGCGGCAGCGAAAGCTGAACCGGCTGCGGCACGGGATCTACACTGACGACGAAGACGAGACCGGCTGCGGCAACAGGTCTACCCGAGGCCCGGCGGCGAAGGCTGACACGGCTGCGGCACCAGGTCTACCGAGGCCGAGCTGCGAGGCGAGACCGGCTGCGGCACCAGGTCTACCCAGCGGCGAGCGCGAAAGGCTGAGACCGGCTGCGGCACCAGATCTACCCAGCGGTGAAGCTGGGAACCGGCTGCGGCACCAGGTCTACCCACGGCGCTGAAAAGCCGAGACGCTGCGGCACCAGGTCTACCCCGCGGCCAGCGTGAGGCTGAACCGGTTGCGGCACCAGGTCTAGGCGGCCAGCGAAAGGCCCGAGGGCGGGCTGCGAGCACCAGGTCTACCCGGCGAGTGCGAGAGTCTAAGACCCGGCAGCGGCACCAGGTCTACCCCAGCGGCCCGGCAGCGAAAGGCTGAACCGGTTGCGGCACAGGTCTACTCGAAGCGCGCGCGGAAAGGCGGGGCGTTCGCGGGCACCAGGGCTACCAGCGGCGACAGCGAGCTGAGAACCGGCTGCGGCAACAGAGTCTACAGGCCAGCGCGAGGAGCTGAGACCGGCTGCGGCACCAGGTCTAGCGAGGCGGTGAGCTGAGACCAGCTGCGGCACCAGGTCCACCTCGGCTGGCGCTGAGGCTGAGCGAACCGCGGCCGACCAGGTCCACCCAGCGACATTCGCGAAGGCTGAGACCGGCTGCGGCACCAGGTCTACCAGCGGGAAAGCTGGAACCGGCTGCGGCGCAGGTCTACTCCAGCGGCGGCGAAGCTGAACCAGTGCGGCACCGGATCTATGAGCGACGGCAGCTAAGACCGGCCAGCCGCAGCACCAAGGTCTACCAGCGACTTTGTGAAGCTGAACCGGCTGCTAGCAACAGGTCTACAGCAGCGACGGCTGAACGGTTGCCAGCACCAGATCGAGCTCGGCAGAGCGAGACGGTCGGGCACCAGGTCTACAGCGGCACGTCGCGAAAGTCCGAGACCGGCAGCCCGGCACCAGTGTGCGTCCCCAGCGGCGTGACACTGAAAGATGAACCGGCTGCGGCACCAGGTCTACCAGCGAGCGGCGAAGGCCGAGACGCTGGCTGCTGGCATCAGGTCTATCCCACGGCCTGGCGGCGAGCTGAGACCGGCTGCGGCACCAGAGTCTACCAGCGCAGGCCCTTGAAGCTGAACCGGCTGCGGCAACAAGGTCTACCTTCGCGGCAGAGCAGCGAAGGCGAGACCGGCTGCGGCACAGGTCTACCCAGTGGCGAAGAGCTGAGACCGGGCTGCGGCACCAGGTCTACCAGCGAGCGTAGCGAAAGGCGAACCGGCTGCGGCACCAGGTCCACCTCGAGGCGTGCATCGCGAAAGGCGAGACCGGCTGCCGGCACCAGGTCTACCCTCGAGCAGCGAGAGCTGAGACCGGCTGCGGCACCAGGTCTACCCATGGCCGAAGTCGCAAAGGCTGAACCGGCTGCAGCCGCAGGTCTACCAGGCGATGAGCGGCGAAAGGCTGAGACCGGCTGCTGGCACCAGGTCTACCCACGGCGAGCGAAAGGCTGAGACCGGCTGCCGGCACCAGGGTCTACGCCAGCGGCGGCAGCGAAAGGCTGAGACCGGCTGCCCGACGCGCAGGTCTACCAGCGGCCTGAGCGAAAAGGCTGAAGACCGGCTGCCGGCACCAGGTCTACCCGGCGCGGCGAAAGGCTGAGACCGGCTGACGGCACCAGGTCTACCAGCGGCGGTAGCGAAGGCTGAGACCGGCTGCGGCAACAGGTCTGACTCGCGTGCAGCGAAGGCTGGGAACCGGCTGCGCACCAGGTCTAACCAGGCGGCGACTCAGCGAAGCTGGACCGGCTGCGGCACCAGGTCTACCCAGCGGTAGCGAAGGCTGAGACCGGCTGCGGCAAGCGGGGTCTACCTTGCGGTAGCAGCGAAGAAGCGAGACGGCTGCGGCAACAGGTCTACCCGAGGCCCGGCCGGAAAGGCTGAACCCGGCTGCGGCACCAGGTCTACCCGAGGCGACGAAAGGCTGAGACGGCTGCGGCACCAGGTCTACCAGCGACGAGGCGCGAAAGGCTGAGACCGGCTGCGGCACCAGGTCTACCAGCGGCGCTGAGCTGAGACGGCTGCGGTATAGGCTGCGGCAGACCGGCTGCTGGCACCGAGGTCTACTACCCAAGCGCGCTGAAGGCTGAGACGTTGCGGCACCAGGTCTACCAGCGCCTGCCGCGAAAGGCGAGACGGTTCGCAGACACCAGGTCTACCACTGAATGCGCGAAAGGCTGAGACCGGCAGCCGGCACCAGGTCTACCCAGCGGCGACGCTGAGAGACTGAGACGGTTGCGGCACCAGGTCTACCTGCGAAGCCCGGCACGTCGAAAGCTGAGACGGCTGCGGGACCAGGTCTACCCACGGCGGTAGCGAAAGGCTGAACCGGCTGCGGCACCAGGTCTATCAGCTGAGCAGCTGGCGAAGAGCTGAGACCCGGCTGCCGGCACCAGGTCTACAGCAGCGCGAAGCGCTGAAAGAGCTGAGAACGGCTGCGGCACCAGGTCTACAACCTGACGGCGAGGGCGCAAGGCTGAACCGGCTGCGACACTCAAGGTCCACGCCGAGCAGGCTGAGACCGGGCTGCGGCACCAGGTCTACCCGTGGCCGGCGTCGCGAATCTGAACCGGCTGCCCGGCACCAGGTCTACCGAGCCGCGGGCGAAGGCGAGACTGGCTGCCGGCACCAGGTCTACCCATGCGGCAGCGAAAGGCTGAGACCGGCTGCGGCACCAGGTCCACCTGTTGAGTGCGCGAAAGGCCAAAGACCGGCTGCGGCACCAGGTCTACCTGCGGCGAAAGGCTGAGACTTGACTGCGGCACCGAGTCTACACCAGCGGCCGGCGAAAGGCTGAGACCGGCTGCGGCAACAAGGTCTACCTAGCGACGAGCTGCGAAGGCTGAGACCGGCTGCGGCACACAGGTCTACCCGAGCCCGGCGGCGAAGGCTGAGACCCGGCTGCGGCACCAGGTCTACCCGAAGGCGGCGAAGGCTGAGACCGGCTGCGGCAACAGGTCTCACCATCCAGCGGCCAGCGAAGAGCTGAACCGGCTGCGGCACCAGGTCTACCAGCTGACGAGCGCTGAAAGCTGAGACGGCTGCCGGCACCAGGTCTACCACTAGCTGACGCAGGCTAGAGCACCGGACCAGTTTCGGCACCAGGGTCTACCCGAGGGCGAGGCGAAGCGGCTGCGGCACCAGGTCTACCCGCGGCCCGGTGAGCTGAACCGGCTGCGGCACCAGGTCTACCCAGCGGCCGTGTAGCGAGCTGAACCGGTTGCGGCACACAGGTCACCGCGAGGCGAGCGCGAGCTGAGATCGGCTGCGGCACCAGGTCCACCCGCGGCGAGCGCGAAAGGCTGAACCGGCTGCGGCACCAGGTCTACCAGCGGCGCAGCGATAGGCTGAACCGGCTGCCGGCACCAGAGTCTACCGCGGCACAGGCGCGAAAGGGCTGAAGACCGGCTGCTGGCAACAGGTCTACCCAGCGGCGAGCGCAAAGGCTGAGACAGGCTGCCAGCTACCAGGTCTATCAGCGTGCCGCGAGCTGAGACCGGCTGCGGCACCAGGTCTACCAGCGAGGCGAGCGCTGAAAGGCGAGACCGGCTGCGACACCAGGTCTACCCAGCGGCCAGCGAACTGAGACGGCTGCGGCACCAGGTCTACCCGAGCACGGCGAAAGGCTAGGATACGAGCTGCCGGCACAGGTCTACCCGGCAGCGAAAGGCTGAGATCGGCTGCGGCACCAGGTCTACCAGCGAGGCGAAAGGCTGAGACGGCTGCGGCGCCAGGTCTACCAGCGGTATGCGAAAGCTGAGACGGCTGCGGCACCAGGGTCTACCAGCGGTAACCGAGAGCTGAGACTGGCTGCGGCAACAAGGTCTACGCTTCCGGCAGCGCGCGAAAGGCTGAACCGACTGCCGGCAACAGGTCTACCTGCGGCGCGGCGCAAAGGATCCGAGACGATTTCGCGGGCACCAGGTCTACCCAGCGGCCCGAGTCGCGAAAATCTAGAGACCGATTGCGGGCACCAGGTCTACCCGGCGACGGCGAAGAACTGAGACCGGCTGCCCGGCACCAGGTCTACCCGGCCGAGCTGCGAAAGGCGAGACCGGCTGCGGCACCAGGTCCACCCGGCCCGAGCGAAGGCTGAGACTGGCTGCGGCACCAGAGTCCACCCGCGACGGGAGACGCGAAGGCGAGACCGGCTGCCGGCACCAGGTCCACCCGAGGTGTGGTCGCGAAAGGCCAAGACCAGCTGCGGCACCAGGTCCACCCAGTGAAGTGCGAAAAACTAAGACCAGCTGCCGGCACCAGGTCTACCCAGCGGCGAGCGCGAAGGCTGGGACGGCTGCGGCACCAGGTCTACCCAGCTGGCGAAGGCTGAACCGGCTGCGGGCGACCAGGTCTACCGCAGCGGCGAGCTGAAAGGGCTAGCCAGCACAGGTCTACGCGGCGGTGAAAGGCTGAACCGGCTGCGGCAACAGGTCTACCAGCGGCCTTGAAAGGCTGAGACCGGCTGCGGCACAGATCTACGCCCGAGCGGTAGCGAAGGCCGAGACCGGCTGCGGCACCAGGTCCACCGAGCGAGCAGCGAAAGGCTGAACCGGCTGCCCGTACGGGTCTACCCGAGCGGCGGCTGAAAAGCTGAAGACCGGCTGCGGCACCAGGTCTACCCGGCCCGACAGCGAAAGGCTGAACCGACTGCCGACGTGCAGGTCGACCCTACGTGCGTGGCGCGAAAGGCAGAACCCGGCTGCCAACACCAGGGTATACGAGGTCCCGAAAGCAGCGAGACGGCGGCGGCACCAGGTCTCACCGAGGCGTGGTCGCGAAAGGCCAAGACCAGCTGCCGGCACCAGGTCCACCCGAGGCGTGGTCGCGAAAAACCAAGACCAGCTGCGGCACCAGGTCTACCCAGCGGCCGAAGTCGCGAAGGCTGAGACCGACTGCCGGCACCAGGTCTACCCAGGCGCAGCGAGAGCTGAGACCGGCTGCGGCACCAGGTCCACCCGAGCGGGCATGCAGCGAAAGGCCAGAACCAGCTGCCAACACCAGGTCAACCTAGCGGCCGAGCTGAGAAAGGCTGAGACCGGCTGCGGCACCAGGTCTACCCATGGCGAGCAGCGAAAGGCTGAGACCGGCTGCTGCACACAGGTCTACGCACGAAGCACGGCGAGCGAAGGCTGAGACCGGCTGCGGCACCAGAGTCTACCCGAGGCGGGTGGCGAGAAATGCTGAACCGGCTGCGACACCAGGTCTATCCCGCAGCGCGGCGAAAGGCTGAGACCGGCAGCCAGCACCAGAATCTACCCGAGGCCGACGGCGAGAGCTGAGACGGCTGCGGCACCAGGGTCCACCCAGCGGCCCGAGGCGAAAGGCTGAGACCGGCTGCGGCACCAGGTCTACCAGCGGCGCGCGCAAAGGCTGAGACCGCTGCGGCACCAGGTCTACCCAGCGGCGAGCCTCGAAAGGCTGAGACCGGACTGCGGCACCAGGTCTACCCGCCCGAGCGAAGAGCTGAAGACCGGCTGCCAGCACCAGGTCTACCCAGCGAAGCCCGACGGCGAAGGCTGAAGACCGACTGCGGCACCAGGTCTACCCAGCGGCCGGCGCAGCGAAGAGCTGAAGACGGCTAGCCCGGCACCGCAGGTCTACCAGCGGCGAAAGGCTGAAGACGACCGCCGACACCCAGGTCTACCCGAGGCGACTGCGAAGGCTGAGACCGGCTGCGCACCAGGTCTACCAGCGGCGATGCGGCTGAGACCGGCTGCGGCACCAGGTCTATCCAGCGGCGATGCGAGAAAAGCTGAAGACCGGCTGCGGCAACAGGTCTACCCAGCGTGACGGTAGCGAAAGGCTGAGACAGGCTGCCGGCAGCAGGTCTACCCAGCGTATAGCGAAAGGCTGAGACTGGCTGCGGCACCAAGGTCTACCCAGCGGCGAAAACTGAGACCGGCTGCGGCAACAGGTCTACTGCTGCGGCGGTAGCGAAAGGCTGATACCGGTTGCCAGCACCAAGGTCTACCCTGAGGCCCGACTGCGAAGAGCTGAGACCAGCTGCGGCACCAGGTCTACCCCAGCGGCCAGTATGGCGAGCGCTGAGACCGGCTGCGGCACCAGGGTCTATCCATGCGGCTAGCGAAACTGAACCGGCTGCGACAGCAAGGTCTACTGCTAGTGAGCGAGCTGAATGCGCTACCCGACACCAGGTCTACCCAGCGGCTGAGAGCGAAGCTGAACCGGCTGCCGGCACCAGGTCCACCGAGGCGGCCGCGAAGCTGGCTGAGACCGGCTGCGGCACCAGGTCTACCCGAGGCCGACTGCGAAGGCGAGACCGACTGCCGGCACCAGGTCTACCCGAGCGCGAAGGCTGGGGCCGGCTGCGGCACCAGGTCTACCCGCGAGCGGCGAAAGGCTGGGAGCGGCTGCGGCAACAGGTCTACCCTGCCACGGGGCGAAAGGCTGAGAGCGGGCTGCCGGCGCAGGTCCACCCAGCGACGCATTCGCGAAGGCTGGGAACCGGCTGCGCCACAGGTCTACCAGCGGCTAGGTGAGAGACCGGCTGCGGCACCGAGTCTAACCTCGCGTGGCAGCAGGCGAGCTGAGACCGGCTGCCAACACCTGGGTCTAGCGAGGCCGGCGACGCGAAGGCCGGGAACCGACTGCGGCACCAGGTCCACCCAGCCGGCGAGTAGCGAGCTGAGACCGGCTGCGGCACCAGGTCTACCAGCGGCGAGCGAGCTGAGACCGGCTGCCCGGCACCAAGGTCTACCAGCGGCGCGCAGAGCCAAGACGGCTGCGGCACCAGGTCTACCATGGCCTCAGCAGCGAGCTGAGACCGGCTGCTGGCAACAGGTCACCACCTTCGGCGAGCGAATGAGCTGAGACCGGTTGCGGCACCAGGTCTACCCGAGGCCTGCCAGCGAAAGGCCGAAGACCGGTTCTCGAGCACCAGGTCTACCCGCGGCGGCGTCGCGAAAGTCTAAGACCGACAGCCGGCACCAGGTCTACCAGTGTAGCGAAAGGCGAGACGGCTGCCGGCACCAGGTCCACCCACGGCCGAGTAGCGAAAGGCTGAGACCGGCTGCGGCACCAGGTCTACCAGCGGCGCGCGAAAGGATGAGACCGGCTGCGGCACCAGGTCTACCAGCGGCGGCGCCAAAGAGCCAAGACTGGCTGCGGCACCAAATCTACCTCGCAGCGCAGCGAGAGCTGAACCGGCTGCGGCAACAGGTCTAACTAGCGTGGCCTGTGAGCTGAACTGGCTGCCCGGCACAAGGTCTAGTTCGCGGCTAGCGGAGAACTGAGACCGGCTGCGGCAACAGGTCTACCCGCGGCCGAGCGAAAGGCTGAGACCGACTGCGGCACCAGGTCTATCAGCGGCCTTGTGGCGAAAACTAAGACCGACGGCCGGCACCAAATCTACGAGGCCGGCGAAAGGCTGAGACGGCTGCCCGGCACAAGGTCTGCCACGCGGCAGCGAAAGGCTGAGAGACCGGCTGCGGCACCAGGTCCGATTATCGCGACGAAGCGAAAGGCTGAACCGGCTACCGGCAACAGGTCTACCAGCGGCATGTGAAAGAGCTGGGAACTGGCTGCGGCAACAGGGTCTGCATGGCCGGTAGCGGCGCGAAAAACTGAGACCGGCTGCCGGCAACAGGTCTACCTTGCGGCGGGGCGCGAAAGGCTGATACCGGTTGCCAGCACCAGGTCTACCCTGAGGCCGGCTGCGAAAGGCCGAGACCAGCTGCCGGCACCAGGTCTACCCAGCTGACGGTAGCGAAAGGCGCTGAAGACCGGCTGCCGGCACCAGGTCTATCCAGCGGCGGCCGAGAGCTGAACCGGCTGCGGCAACAGGTCTACTAGCGGTGACGCGAAAGGCTGAGGACACGCTGCGGCACCAGGTCTACGCTGACGAGTAGCGAGCTGAACCGGCTGCGGCACCAGGTCCACCCGAGGCGGCCTTGAAAGGCTGAACCGGCTGCGGCACCAGGTCTACCCGAGGCCGACTCGCGAAGGCGAGACCCGACTACCCGGCACCAGGTCTACCCCGACCCGAGCGCGAGCTGAGACCGACTGCGGCACCAGGTCTACCCGGCCCGGCGAGCTGAGACCGGCTGCCGGCAACAGGTCTACCCTGCCACGGAAGCGAAAGGCTGAAAGCGGGCTGCGGCACCAGGGTCCACCCAGCGACATTAGCGAGCTGAGACCCGGCTGCGCCCACGGGTCTACGGCAGCGAAAGGTGAGACCGGCTGCGGCACCAGGTCTAACCTGCGGCAGCGACACTAGAAACTGAACCGGCTGCCAACACCAAGATCTAACGCGAGGCCGGCCAGCGAAGGCGAGACGACTGCCGACACCAGGTCCACCCAGCGGCGAGCGAAGAGCTGAAGACCGGCTGCGGCACCAGGTCTACCAGCGGCCTTGGCCAGAAAAGCTGAACCGGCTGCGGCACCAGGTCTACCAGCGGCAAAAGGCCAAGACTGGCTGCCGGCACCAGGTCTACCTCGCAGCGCAGCGCGAAAGGCTGAGACCGGCTGCTGGCAACAGGTCTACCTTTCGGCGGGGCGCGAATGGCTGAGACCGGTTGCCGGCACCAGGTCTACCCCGAGGCCTGCCGCGAAAGGCCGAGACCGGTTGCGGGCACCAGGTCTACCCCGCGACGGCGTGCGAAAGTCTAAGACCGGCAGCCGGCACCAGGTCTACCCCGAGGCGTGGCGCGAAAGGCCGAGACTGGCTGCCGGCACCAGGTCCACCCCACGACGGGGCGCGAAAGGCTGAGACCGGCTGCCGGCACCAGGTCTACCCCGCGGCGCGGCGCGAAAGGATGAGACCGGCTGCCGGCACCAGGTCTACCCCGCGGCGCAGCGCAAAAGGCCAAGACTGGCTGCCGGCACCAAATCTACCTCGCAGCGCAGCGCGAAAGGCTGAGACCGGCTGCCGGCAACAGGTCTACGCCTGCGGTGGCGTAGGCTGAGACTGGCTGCGGCACAAAGTCTGGATTCAGCGGCGAAGGCTGAGACCGGCTGCGGCAACAAGGTCTACCCGACAGAGCGAGAGCTGAACCGGCTGCGGCACCAGGTCTATCCAGCGGCGCGGCGGCGAAAGGCTAAGACCGGCAGCCCGGCACCAAATCTACCCGAGGCGGCCGAGAAAGGCTGAGAACTGGCTGCGGCACAAAGGTCTGCCAGCGGTAGCGGCGAAGGCTGAACCGACTGCCGGCACCAGGTCTACCAGCGGCATAACACAAAGAGGCGAGGCGGGGCTGCGGCGCAGGTCTACCCAGCGGTAGCGCGAGAAGCTGAGACGGCTGCTGGCACCAGGTCTACCTATGCGGCGAAGGCGAAAGGCTGAACCGACTGCCAACACCAGGTCTAGCGAAGGCAGGCGAAAGGCCGAGAACCGGCTGCCGGCACCAGGTCTACCCTGAGGCCCGGCCGCGGGCAGACTGAGACCGGTTGCGGCACCAGGTCTACCCGAGGCCGGCCGCGAAAGGCGAGACGGTTGCGGGCACCAGGTCTACCCAGCGACAGAGCGCTGAAAGGCTGGGAACCGACTGCGGCACCAGGTCTATCCTACTGGCCTTGGCGAGAGCTGAGACCGGCTGCGGCAGCAGGTCTACCTGCGGCGGTAGCGAAAGGCCGAGACCGGTTGCCGGCACCAGGTCTACCAGCGGCCGGCGAGCGAGACTTGGCTGCCGGCCAACAGGTCTACCTTGTTGACGGCGAAGGCTGAACCGGCTGCGGCACCAGGTCTACCCGAGGCCCGACGCTTGAAAGGCTGAGACGAGCTGCCGGCACCAGGTCTACCCCGAGGCCGGCCGTGGCGCGAAAGGCTGAGACCGGCTGCTGGCACCAGGTCCAACACGCGGCGCAACGCGAAAGGCTGAGACCGGCTGCCGGCACCAGGTCTACCCCGCGGCGCGGCGCAAAGGCTGAGACCGGCTGCCAGCACCAGGTCTACCTCGCGGCGGGCGCGAAAGGGTGAGACCGGCTACCGGCAACAGGTCTACCTTGCGGCGAAGCGCGAAAGGCTGAGACCGCCTGCCAACACCAGGTCTAACCCGAGGCCCGACGCTGAAAGGCGAGACCGGCTACCCGGCACCAAGGTCTACCAGCGGTAGCGAGCTGAACCGGCTGCGGCAACAGGTCTGCTAGCGGCGCTAGCGCGAGCTGATACCGGTTGCGGCACCAGGTCTACCCTGAGGCCCGACTCGCGAGGCGAGACCAGCTGCGGCACCAGGTCTACCCAGCGGCCGGAAGCGTAGCTGAACCGGCTGCCAGCACCAGGTCTATCCACGCGGCCTTGTGGCGAAAGGCTAAGACGGCAGCCCGGCACCAGGTCTACCCGAGGCCGGCGAAAGGCTGAGACCGGCTGCGGCACCAGGTCTACCCGGGCTGTAACACGAAAGGCGAGGCTGGCTGCGGCACCAGCAGGTCTAACCCGAGGCCGGCTCGCGAAGGCCGAACCGGTTGCCGGCAACAGGTCTACCCGCGGCGCGGCGAAGGCGAACCGACTGCCGGCACCAGGTCTACCAGCGGCTGCCTTCGAGCGAGACTGGCTGCGGCACCAGGTCTACTGCTTGGCGGCGAAAGGCTGAGACCGGCTGCGGCACCGGGTCTAACCGATGCCCGACTCACCCGAAAGGCTGAGACCGGCTGCCGGCACCAGGTCTACCGGCGGCCCGAGGCTGAGACCGGCTGCATACCGGGTCTACCCAGCGGCCAGCCAGCGAAAGAGCGAGACCGGCTGCGGCACCATGTCTACCCGAGGCCCGACGGCGAAGAAGCTGAAGACCCGGTTCGCGGGCACCAGGTCTACCACGGCCGAGCGAAAAACTGAGACCGGCTGCGGCACCAGGTCTATCCAGCGGCGCTGACGGCCCGAACCGGCTGCCGGCAACAGGTCTACTTCTTGTGAGCGAAAGGCTGAGAACCCGACTGCTGGCAACAGGTCTACCTTCGCGGCGCGCGAGAGCTGATACGGTTGCCAGCACCAGGTCTACCCGAGGCCAACCCAGCGAAATGCTGAGACCGGCTGCCCGGCACCAGATCTACAACTAGCGACGAGCTGGCGAAAGGCTGAACCGGCTGCGGCACCAGGTCTATCCCGGCAGCCTTGACGAGCTAAGACCGGCAGCCCGGCAGCAGGTCTACCCGAGGCCGACGCCAAAAGGCTGAGACCGACTGCCGGCACCAGGTCTACCCAGCGGTATACCACGAAAGGCGAGACGGCTGCGGCACCAGGTCTAACCGAGGCCCGACTCGCGAAAGGCGAGACCGGCTGCCGACAACAGGTCTACCCAGCGGCGCAGCGTGAAGAGCGAGACCGGCTGCCGGCACCAGGTCTACCCAGCGGTGCGCATCACAAGGCGAGACTGGCTGCGGCAACAGGTCTACCTTCTTGTGCGGCGAAGAGCTGAACCGGCTGCGGCACTGAGGTCTAACCCGAGGCCGGCTGCGAAAGCTGAACCGGCTGCGGCACAGGTCTACCAGCGGCCCAGAAGGCGAGAACCGGCTGCGGCACCAGAGTCTGAGCCGGCAGCGAAAGGCCGAGACGGTTCGCGGGCACCAAGGTCTACCAGCTGACGAGCTGAGGGCCGGCTGCGGCAACAGGTCTACCCGAAGCAGCGCGAAAGGCGAACCGACTGCGGCACCAGGTCTACCCAGCGGCGCGGCGAAGAGCTGAACGGTGCCCGGCAACAGGTCTGAGCCCGACTCGCAGCCCGAGATCGACTGCGGCACCAGGTCTACAGCGGCCAGCGGCGAAAGGCTGAACCGGCTGCGGCACCAGGTCTACCAGCGGCTAGCGAAAGCTGCGAACCGGCAGCCAGCACCAGGTCTACCCGAGGCCGACGCTGAAAGGCTGAGATCGGCTGCGGCACCAGGTCCACCAGCGGCGAGGCTGAAGAGACCGGCTGCGGCCTAGGTCTACCAGCGGCGGCAGCGAAAGAGCTGAGCCGGCTGCCGGCACCAGGTCTACCCAGCGGCCGGCGCTAAAGAGCGAGACTGGCTACCGGCACCAGGTCTACCAGCGCGGTAGCGAAAGGCTGAACCGGCTGCCCGGCAACAGGTCTACTGCGGCGTGTAGCGAAGTCTGAACCGGTTGCGGCACCAGATCTACCATGTGGCTAGCTGAAAGGCTGAGACCGACTGCCGACACCAGGTCTACCCAGCGATTGCAGCGAAGGCTGAACCGGCTGCGGCAACAGGTCTACCTTATGCGGCCCGAGCGAAAGGCAGACTGGCTGCGGCACAAAGGTCTACCGGCAGCGGCGAAAGCTGAACCGGCTGCGGCAACAGGTCTACCCAGCGGCGAGCGTAGCTGAACCGACTGCCGGCACCAGGTCTATCCCAGCGGTACTAGCGCGAAAGAGCTGAACCGGCAGCCTACACCAAATCTACCCGAGGCCCGACAGCGAGCTGAGACCGGCTGCGGCACCAAGGTCCACCCAGCTGACGAAGCGAAAGGCTGAACCTACTGCGGCACCAGGTTTTCCCAGCGGTAGCATGAAAACGAGACCGGCTGCCCTGACACCAGGTCTAACCAGCGGCATGGCCGCGAAAGGCGAGGCGGACTGCGGCACCAGGTCTACCATGGCCGGCGCGAAAGACTGAGACCGGCTGCTGGCAGCAAGGTCTACCTTGCTGCGGCGGTAGCGAAAGGCTGAACCGGCTGCGGCGCAGGTCCACCCAGTAGTCGCGAAAGGCCAAGACCAGCTGCGGAACCAGGTCCACCCGAGGCGTGGTCGCGAAAAACCAAGACCAGCTGCCCGGCACCAGGTCTACCAGCGACGAGCGTAGAAAGGCTGAGACCGGCTGCCCGGCACCAGGTCTACCCGGTAGCGGCGAAAACTGAGACCGGCTGCCGCCACCAGGTCTACCAGCGGCGCGTAGAGCTGAGACCGACTGCGGCACCAGGTCTATCCCGAGCGCGGCCAGCGAAAGGCTAAGACGACGGCCGAGCACCAGGTCTACCCAGCGGGAGAGCGCGAGCGAGACCGGCTGCCGGCAAGAGGTCTAACGTCGGCTGAAGCGAAAGGCGAGACCGGCTGCCAACACCAGAGTCTAACCAGCGGCGTGGCAGCGGGGACTGAAGACGGCTGCTGGCAACGAGGTCTACCTTCGCGTGACGGCGAAAGGCTGAACCCGGCTGCCAACACCAGGTCTCTTGAGGCCGGGCAGCGAAGGCAGACCGGCTACCCGGCACCAGGTCTACCCAGCGGCCAGCAGCGAGCTGAGACCGGTTGCGGCACCATGTATCTACCCGAGGCCGACTAGCGAAGGCTGAGATGCGACTGCAGCCACCAGGTCTACCCGCGTCGCGGCGAGGCTGAAGACGGCTGCGGCAACAAGGTCTGCCAGCGGCCCGTGGCGAAGAGCTGAACCGGCTGCGGCAACAGGTCTACCTTCGCGGCCCGGGGAGCGAAAGGCTGATACCAGTTGCCAGGACCAGGTCTACCCGAGGCCCGGCCGGCGAAATGCTGAGACCCGGCTGCGGCAACAGGTCTACCACCCTGAGGCCCGACTCGCGAGAGCGAACGGCTGCGGCACCAGGTCTACCCAGCGGCCGGTAGCGAAAGAGCTGAACCGGCTGCGGAACCAGGTCTATCCCAGCGGCCTTGGCGAAGAGCTAAGACCGGCAGCCGGCACCAGGTCTACCCGAGGCCACGACGCTCGAAAGGCTGAGACGGCTGCCGGCACCAGGTCTACCCAGCGGCGCCAACCGAAAGGCGAGACTGGCTGCGGCACCAGGTCTACCCGAGGCCCGGCGCTGAGAAAGCGAGACCGGTCTGCAGGCACCAGGTCAACCCCAGCGGCCGAGCTGGCGAAAGGCTAAGACGACTGCTGGCACGGGTCTACCAGCGGCGAAAGGCCAAAGACGGTTGCCCGGCGCAGGTCTACTCAGCGGCGAGTAGCGAAGGCTGAAGCGGGCTGCGGCATAGGTCCACCCAGCGACATTGCGTAAAGGCTGAGACCATCTGCGGCAACAGGTCTACCAGCGGTAGCGAAAGAGCTGAGACCGACTGCCCGGCACCAGGTCTACAGCGGCCCTTGGCGAGAGCTGAACCGGCTGCGGCAACAGGTCTACCAGGCCCGACTGCGAAGGCTGAGACGGCTGCGGCACCAGTTCTATCCCGCTGGCCGGCGAAGGCTGAACCGGCAGCCAGCGCAGGTCTACCCGAGGCCGGCCAGCGAAAGGCTGAGATCGGCTGCGGCACCAGAGTCCACCCAGCGACAGGCGAAGAGCTGAGACCGGCTGCGGCACACAGGTACCAGCGGCGGTCGCGAAAAGCTGAGACCCGGCTACGGCACCAGGTCTACCCGTGGTAGCGGCAAAAGGCGAGAACCGGCTGCGGCACCAGGTCTACCCAGCGGCAGCGAAGGCTGAGACCGGGTGCGGCAACAAGTCTACGAGGCGGCTCGAAGGCGAGATCGACTGCGGCACCAGGTCTACCTGACAGCGGCGAAAGGCTGAACCGGCTGCGGCACCAGGTCTACCAGCGGTAGCGCTGAAAGGCTGAGACGGCAGCCAGCACCAGGTCTACCGGGGCCGACGCGAGGCTGAGATCGGCTGCGGCACCAGGTCCACCCGGCCGGGGCGAGCTGAAACGAGCTGCGGCGCCAGGTCTACCAGCGGTGGCGAAAGAGCTGAACCGGCTGCGGCACAGGTCTACCGCAGCGGCATAAAGGCGAACTTTGCTTCTGGCACCAGGTCTACCTCCAGCGGTAGCGAAGGGCTGAAGACCGGCTGCGGCAACAAGGTCTGCTCGGCGTGTGCGAAAGTCTGAACAGAGTTGCGGCACCAGGTCTACCTTGCTGGCCCGGCGAAGGCTGGGAACCGGCTGCGGCACCAGGTCACCAGCGATTACAGCGAAGGCTGAACCCGGCTGCGGCAACAGGTCTACGCTTGCGGCTGAGCGAAAGGCGAGACTGGCTGCGGCACAAAGGTCTGCCAGCGGCGGCGAGGCTGAAGACGGCTGCGGCAACAGGTCTACCCTGACGAGAGGCAGCGAAAAGCTGAGACCGGCTGCGGCACCAGGTCTATCAGCGGCGCCAGCGAAGGCTGAACCGGCAGCCTACACCAAATCTACCCGAGGCCGGCCGCGAAAGGCTGAACCGGCTGCCCGGCACCAGGTCCACCCATGACGAAGCGAAGGCTGAGACCTACTGCGGCACCAGGTTTTCCCAGCGGTAGTGAAAGGCGAGACCGGCTGCGGCACCAGGTCTAACCAGCGAAACGCTTACGAAAGGCGAGACGGGCTGCCGGCACCAAGGTCTACCCGGTATGCCTTGAAAAGACTGAACCGGCTGCTGGCAACTTAGGTCTACTGCTAGCGGCCCGGTAGCGAAGGCTGAACCGGCTGCCCGGCACCGGTCCTGCCCGTGCGTGCGAAAGGCCAAGACCAGCTGCGGAACCAGGTCCACCCGAGTGGTCGCGAAAAACCAAGACCAGCTGCGGCACCAGGTCTACCCAGCGACCGTGGCAGCGAAAGGCTGGAGCGGCTGCGGCACCAGGTCTACCCAGGCGTGGCGAAAAGCTGAGACCGGCTGCATACCAGGTCTACCAGCGAAGAGCTGAAGACCGGCTGCCGGCACCAGAGTCTATCCAGCGGCGCAGCGAAGAGCTAAGACCGGCAGCGGCACCAGGTCTACCAGAGTAGCGAGCGAGAACCGACTGCCGGCAAAGGTCTAACTTCGCGGCGCTGGCGAAGGCGAACCGGCTGCCAACACCAGGATCAACCAGCGGCGTGAAGCGTAGACGCTGAACCGGCTGCTGGCAACAGGTCTACCTTAGCGGCCCTAGGCGCGAAGGCTGAAGACCGGCTGCCAACACCAGGTCCTAGCGAGCGGCGCCGGCGAAAGGCGAGACCGGCTACCGGCACCAGGTCTACCAGCGGCCAGCGAAAGACTGAACGGTTGCCCGGCACCATGTCTACCCGAGGCGGCAGGCAAGGCTGAGATCGGCTGCAGCCACCAGGTCTACCCGCGCCATAGCGCTGAGCTGAACTAGCTGCGGCAGCAGGTCTGCCAGCGGCCTTGTGCGAAAAACTGAACCGGCTGCGGCAACAGGTCTATGCTGGCCCGAGCGAAGGCTGATACCAGTTGCCCAGGACCAGGTCTCACGAGGCGGCCGCGAAATGCTGAGACCGGCTGCGGCAACAGGTCTACCACTGAGGCGAGCTGCGAAAGGCGAGACTGGCTGCGGCACCAGGTCTACCCTGCGGCGAGCGCGAAAGCTGAACGCGGCTGCGAGACCAGGTCTATCCAGCGGCTGGCGAAGCTAAGACCGGCAGCGGCACCAGGTCTACCCGAGGCCGGCCGCGAAAGGCTGAGAACCCGGCTGCGGCACCAGGTCTACCCAGCGGCGCTTAACACGAAAGGCGAGACTGGCTGCGGCACCAGGTCTACCCGAGGCCCGACGCGGGCGAACACGAGGTTGCAGGCACCAGGTCAACCCAGCGGCGCAGAGCGAAAGAGGCTAAAGACCGGCTGCTGGCACCGGGTCTACCCGGCAGCGAAAGGCCAAGACGGTTGCGGCACCAGGTCTACAGCGGCGGCGAAAGCTGAGACCGGCTGCGGCAACAGGTCTACCAGCGGCAGCAGCGAAAACTGAGACCGGCTGCGGCACCAGGTCTACACCCCTTGGCCAGCGCGAGCTGAACCGGCTGCGGCAACAGGTCTACCCGAGGCCGACTCGCGAAAGGCTGAGACCGGCTGCGGCACCAGTTCTATCAGCGACGCGGCGGCGAAAGGCTGAACCGACAGCCAGCACCAAGGTCTACCCGAGGCCCGGCCAGCGAAAGGCGAGACCGGTTGCAAAGCACCAGGGCTACCCAGCGGCCGAGCGCGAAAGGCTGAGACCGGCTCGGCAAAAGGTCTATCCAGCGGTGGCGAAAGACTGAGACCGGCTGCCCGGCAACAGGTCTACCATACTTGGCCCGGTAGCGAAAGGCTGAACCGGCTGCGGCACCAGGTCTACAGAGGCCGAGCGGCGAAAACTGAGACGGATGCGGCACCAGAGTCCACCCGAGCGGCGAAAGGCCAAGACGACTGCCGGCACCAGGTCTACCCTGCGGCCAGAGCTGGCAAGGCTGAACGGGCTGCCGGCAACAGGTCCACCAACGACAGAGCGCTGATAGGCTGAACCGGCTGCGGCACCAGGTCTACCCAGCGGCGCCCGTAGCGAAGAGCTGAACCGGCTGCGGCACCAGGTCTATCCAGCGGCGCGAAAGGCTGAACCCGGCAGCCGGCACCAGGTCTACCAGAGGCCCGACCGCTGAAAGGCTGAGACCGGCTGCGGCACCAGGTCTACCCGAAGACCAGCTTCAAGGCGAGACCGGCTGCCCGGCACCAGGTCTACCCGAGCGAGTAGCGAGCTGAGACCGGCTGCGGCACCAGGTCTATCAGCGGCGGCGAAAGGCTGAACCGACAGCCAGCACCAGGTCTACCCGAGGCCGGCCGGCGATAGGCTGAGATCGGCTGCGGCACCAGGTCTACCTTGAGGCGGCCGGCGAAAGGCTGAACCGGCTGCGGCGCAGGTCTACCAGCGGCTGATCGCGAAGAAGCTGAGACCGGCTGCTGGCACCAGGTCCACCCCGCGACGGGGCGCGAAAGGCTGAGACCGGCTGCCAGCACCAGGTCTACCCCGCGGAGCGGCGCGAAAGGCTGAGACCGGCTGCCGGCACCAGGTCTACCCCGCGGCACGGCGCGAAAGGCCGAGACCGGCTGCCGGCACCAGGTCCGTCCTGAGGCGTGGCGCGAAAGGCCAAGACCGGCTGCCGGCACCAGGTCAACCCCGCGACGGGGCGCAAAAGGCTAAGACCAGCTGCTGGAATCGGGTCTACCTCGCGGCGCGGCGCGAAAGGCCGAGACCGGCTGCCGGCACCAGGTCTACCCCGAGGCCGGCCGAGAAAGGCTGAGACCGGCTGCCGGCATCAGGTCTAACCCGAGGCCGGCCGCGAAAGGCCGAGACCGGCTGCCGGCACCAGGTCTACCCCGAGGCCGGCCGAGAAATGCTGAGACCGGCTGCCAGCACCAAGTCTACCCCACAGCGCGGCGCGAATGGCCAAGACCGTCTGCCGGCACCAGGTCTACCCCGAGGCCGGACGCGAAAGGCTGAGACCGGCTGCCAGCACCAGGTCCACCTCGAGGCGCAGCGCGAAAGGCTGAGACCGGCTGCCGGCAACAGGTCTACCTTGCGGCAGGGCGCGAAAGGCTGAGACCGGCTGCCGGCACCAGGTCTACCTTGAGGCCGGCCGCGAAAGGCTGAGACCGGCTGCCGGCACCAGGTCTACCCCGCGACGCGGCGCGAAAGGCTGAGACCGGCTGCCGGCACCAGGTCTACCCCGCGGCGCGGCGCGAAAGGCTGAGACCGGCTACCGGCACCAGGTCTACCCCGTGGCGCGGCGCAAAAGGCTGAGACCGGCTGCCGGCACCAGGTCTACCCCGCGGCGCAGCGCGAAAGGCTGAGACCAGCTGCCGGCACCAGGTCTACCCAGCGTGACGCGAAGAGCTGAGACCGGCTGCGGCACCAGGTCTACCCAGCGTAGCGAAGCGAGACCCGGCTGCGACGCAGGTCTACCCACGCGTGAGCGAAAGGCCGAGACCGGCTGCCGGCACCAGGTCCACCCCGAGGCGTGGTGCGAAAGGCCAAGACCAGCTGCCAACACCCGGTCAACCCCGCGACGGGGCGCGAAAGGCTGAGACCGGCTGCCGGCAACAGGTCTACCTTGAGGCGCCGCGCGAAAGGCTGAGGCCGGCTGCCAACACCAGGTCTAACGCGAGGCCGGCCGCGAAAGGCTGAGACCGGCTGCCGGCACCAGGTCTACCCCGCGGTTGGCCGCGAAATACTGAGACCGGTTGCCGGCACCAGGTCTACCCCGCGACGGGGCGCGAAAGGCTGAGACCGGCTGCCGGCACCAGGTTTATCCCGCGGCGCAGCGCGAAAGGCTGAGACCGGCTGCCGGCAACAGGTCTACCTTGCGGCGAAGCGCGAAAGGCTGAGACCGGCTGCCGGCAACAGGTCTACCAGCGGCGTAGAAAACTGAACCGGCTGCCAACACCAGGTCTACCCGGTAGCTGTGTGAAAGGCCGAGACGGCTGCCGGCACCAGGTCTACCTTACAGCGAGAGGCGAAAGGGTGAGACCGGCTGCTGGCAACAGGTCTACCTTGCGGCGGCGAAAGGCTGAGACCGGCTGCCGGCACCAGGTCCGCCCCGCGACGGGGCGCGAAAGGCTGAGACCGGCTGCCGGCACCAGGTCTACCCCGCGGCGCGGCGCGAAAGGCCGAGACCGGCTGCCGGCACCAGGTCTACCCCGCGGCGCGGCGCAAAAGGCCAAGACTGGCTGCCGGCACCACGTCTACCTCGCAGCGCAGCGCGAAAGGCTGAGACCGGCTGCTGGCAACAGGTCTACCTTGCGGCGGGGCGCGAAAGGCTGAGACCGGTTGCCGGCACCAGGTCTACCCCGAGGCCTGCCGCGAAAGGCCGAGACCGGTTGCGGGCACCAGGTCTACTCCGCGACGGCGTGCGAAAGTCTAAGACCGGCAGCCGGCACCAGGTCTACCTCGAGGCGCGGCGCGAAAGGCCGAGACTGGCTGCCGGCACCAGGTCTACCCCGTGGCGCGGCGCGAAAGGCTGAGACCGGCTGCCGGCACCAGGTCTACCCCGCGGTGCAGCGCGAAAGGCTGAGACCGGCTGCCGGCAACAGGTCTACCTTGCGGCGGGGGCGCAAAGGCCGAACTGGCTGCGGCACAAAGGTCTACCAGCGGCGGCGGCGAAAGGCTGAACCCGACTGCGGCAACAGGTCTACCCCAGCGGCCGAGTAGCGAAGGCTGAACCGGCTGCGGCAACAGGTCTATCCAGCGTAGCTGACGAGCTGAAGACCGGCAGCCTACACCAAATCTACCCCGAGGCCGGCCGCGAAAGGCTGAGACCGGCTGCCGGCACCAGGTCCACCCCGCGACGAAGCGCGAAAGGCTGAGACATACTGCCGGCACCAGGTTTTCCCCGCGGCGCGGCGCGAAAGGCTGAGACTGGCTGCCAACACCAGGTCTAACGCGAGGCCGGCCGCGAAAGGCCGAGACCGGCTGCCGGCACCAGGTCTACCCCGCGGCCAGCCGCGAAAGACTGAGACCGGTTGCCGGCACCAGGTCTACCCCGAGGACGGCCGCGAAAGGCTGAGATCGGCTGCCGGCACCAGGTCCACCCCGCGACCCAGGCGAAAGGCTGAACCGGCTGCGGCACAGGTCTACCCCGGTGGCGAAAGGCTGAGACCGGCTGCGGCACAGGTCCACCCAGCGGCATGGCGAGACTGGCTGCGGCACAAGGTCTGCCAGCGGCATGGCGAGGCTGAACCGGCTGCGGCAACAGGTCTACCCAGCGGCCAGGCGAGCTGAACCGACTGCCGGCAACAGGTCTATCCAGCGGCTTTGGCGAAGACTGAACCGGCAGCCTACACCAAATCTACCGAGGCGACGGCGAAGGCTGAGACCGACTGCGGCACCAGGGTCCACCCGGGCGAAGCGCGAAAGGCTGAGACCTACTGCGGCACCAGGTTTTCCCCAGCGGCCGACGAGCTGAGACGGCTGCCAACACCAGGTCTAGCGAGGCGGCCGGCGAAAGGCGAGAACCGGCTACCGGCACCAGGTCTACCCAGCGGCCAGCAGCGAAAGACTGAACCGGTTGCGGCACCAGGTCTACCCGAGGCCCGGCAGCGAGCTGAGATGCGGCTGCGGCACCAGAGTCCACCAGCGACGAGGCCGCGAAGAGCTGAGACCGGCTGCGGCACCAGGTCTACCAGCGGCGGTCTCTGCGAAAACTGGGAACCGGCTGCGGCACCAGGTCTACCAGCGGCTGCGAAAAGCTGAGACTGGCTGCGGCAACAAGGTCTACTTCCGCGGTAGCGGCCTGGAAAGGCTGAGACCGGCTGCGGCAACAGGTCTACACTGCTAGCGTGGCGAAAGTCTGAACCGGTTGCGGCACCAGGTCTACCCGAGGCCCGACGCGAAAATCCGAAGACGGTTCACGGGCACCAGGTCTACCCAGCGACAGCGTCACGAGAAAGTCTAAGACCGGCTGCGGCACCAGGTCTACCAGCGGCCGAAGAGCGAGACCGGCTGCGGGTCAGAGTTTACCCCGGTAGCGAAAGGCTGAGACTGGCTGCGGCACCAGGTCCACCCAGCGGCCGGAGCACGAAAGGCGAGACCGGCTGCGGCACCAGAGTCCACCCGAGGTGTGGTCGCGAAAGGCCAAGACCAGCTGCCGGCACCAAGGTCCACCCGGTAAGTGGTCGCGAAAAACCAAGACCAGCTGCGGCACCAGGTCTACCCAGCGGCCGAGCGCGAAAGGCTGGGACGGCTGCGGCACCAGGTCTACCCAGCGGCCGAGCGCTGAAAGGTTGAACCGGCTGCCGCCACCAGGTCTACCCGCGGCGAAAACTGAGACCGACTGCCGGCACCAGGTCTACCTTGCGGCCTTGGCGAAAGGCTGAACCGGCTGCGGCAACAGGTCTACCCAGCTGACGAGCGAAAGGCTGAGACGACTGCCCGGCACCAGGTCCACCCATGACGGTAGCGAAGGCTGAACCGGCTGCGGCACCAGGTCTACCCAGCGGCCCGGGCGAGCTGAACCCGGCTGCGGCACCAGGGTCTACCAGCGGCGCAGCAGCGAAGGCTGAAGACCAACTGCGGCGTGCGAGTCGACCCTCTGGCGTGTAGCGAAGGCTGAGCCGGCTGCCAACACCAGGTATACTTCAGCGGCCTTGAAAAACCGGGACGGCGGCGGCACCAGGGTCCTGCTAGGCGTGGTCGCGAAAGGCCAAGACCAGCTGCGGCACCAGGTCCACCCAGTGGTCGCGAAAAACCAAGACCAGCTGCGGCACCAGGTCTACCCAGCGGCCGAGTGCGAAAGGCTGAAGACCGGCTGCGGCACCAGGTCTACCGCGCTAGCGAGCTGAGACCGGCTGCCTAGCAGGTCTACATGGCCCTAGCGAAAACTGAGACCGGCTGCGGCACCAGGTCTATGCCAGTGGCGCAGCGAAAGGCTAAGACCGGCAGCCGGCACCAGGTCTACCACCCAGCGGTAGCGAAAGGCTGAGACCAGCTGCGGCAAAGAGGTCTAACTACGGCGGCCAGCGAAAGGCTGAGACGGCTGCCAACAGCAGGTCTAACCGAGGCGGACTGCGAAGGCCGAGACCGGCTGCGGCACCAGGTCTACTAGCGGTAGCGAAACGGCTGAGACGACTGCCACACGGGTCTACCCTGCGGCCGCGGCGAAAGGCGAAGACCCGGCTGCGGCAACAGGTCTACCTTCGCGGCAAAGCGAAAAGCTGAGACCGGTTGCCAGCACCGTCTACCCGAGGCCGGCGAAGGCCGAGACGGTTCGCGGGCACCAGGTCTACCCAGCGGCCCAGACGAAAGGCTGAGAACCGGCTGCCGGCACCAGAGTCTAACCGAATTCGACGCTTGAAAGAGCCGAGACCAGCTGCGGCACCAGGTCTAACCAGCGACAGAGCAGCGAAGGCTGAGACCGGCTGCGGCACCAGGTCCACCAGCGGCTGGCAGCGAAAGGCTGAACCGGCTGCGGCACCAGGTCTACCCAGCGAGCGGCCGGCGAGAGCCGAGACTGGCTGCGGCACCAGGTCTACCTGCTTGGTAGCGAAGATGCTGAACCGGCTGCGGCAACAGGTCTACGTGGCCAAAGCCGCGAAAGGCTGAGACCGGCTGCCGGCACCAGGTCTAACCCGAGGGCGCGACTGCGAAAGGCCGAGACCGGCTACGGCACCAGGTCTACCAGCGGCGGCGAAAGGCTGAAGCGGCTGTCGCCACTGGGTCTACCAGCGGTAGCGAAGCGCGAGAACCGGCTGCGCCACCAGGTCTACCCGCGCATGCGCAGCGAGCTGAGACCGGCTGCGGCAATAGGTCTACGCTCGGCTAGCGGCGAAAGGCTGAACCGGCTGCGGCAACAGGTCTACCTGGCGGCGAGCGAAGGCTGATACCAGTTGCCAGGACCAGGTCTACCCGAGGCGGCAGCGAAAATGCGAGACGACTGCCCGGCAACAGGTCTACCCTGAGGGCCCGACTCGCGAAAGGCGAGACTGGCTGCCGGCACCAGGTCTACCCAGCGGCAGGCGAAGAGCTGAACCGGCTGCGGAACCAGGTCTATCGGCCAGCGGCAGCTGGCAGCACCGAGCTACCAGGGCGGCTGAGACCGACTGCGGCACCAGGTCTACCACGAGCATAACAGGCTGAAACCGGCTGCGGCACCAGGTCTACCCGAGGCCGGCGAAAGGCTGAGACCGGGTTGCGAGCACCAAGTCAACCCAGCGGCCAGGAAAGCTAAGACCGGCTGCTGGCACCGGGTCTACCAGGGCGAAAGCAGGCCAAAGACCGGTTACGGCACCAGGTCTACTCAGCGGCGGGCAGCGAAAGGCTGAGACGAGGCTGCCGGCATTAGGTCCACCCAGCGACATTGAGCAAAGGCTGGGAACCATCTGCCGGCAACAGGTCTACCGCAGCGGCGCGGAAAACTGAGACCCGGCTGCGGGCACCAGGTCTACCAGCGGCCCGGCGAAAGGCTGAACCGGCTGCCGGCGCGGGTCTACCCGAGGCCGGCTGCAAAGAGCTGAGACCGGCTGCGGCACCAGGTCTACCCTGCGGCGTACGAAAGGCTGAGACCGGCAGCCAGCACCAGGTCTACCGAGGCCGACAGCGGCGAGCTGAGATCGGCTGCCCGGCACCAGGTCTACCCAGCGGCGAGCGAAAGGCTGAACCGGCTGCGGCACCAGAGTCTACCCAGCTTGACGCGAGAAGGCTGAGACCGGCTGCGGCACCAGGTCTACCCGTGGCGCGGCGGCAAAAGGCCAAGACCGGCTGCGGCACCAGGTCTACCAGCGGCATGGCGAAAAGGCTGAACCGGCTGCCCGGCAGCAGGTCTACAGCGGCCCGACTGCGAAAGGCGAATCGGCTGCGGCACCAGGTCTACCCGAGGCGGCGCGAAGAGCTGAAGACCGGCTGCCGGCACCAGGTCTACCAGCGGCTGGCGAAAGGCTGAGACCAGCGCAGCACCAGGTCTACCAGGCGTGGCGAAAGGCTGAGACCGGCTGCGGCACCAGGTCCACCCGCGGCGGGCGCGAAGGCTGAAGACCGGCTGCGGCACCAGGTCTACCAGCGGTCGGCGAAAGGCAGAACCGGCTGCGGCACCAGGTCTACCAGCGGCAGCGAAAGAGCGAGACGAGCTGCGGCACCAGGTCTACCTGCGGCAGGCGAAAGGCTGAACCGGCTGCGGCAACAAAGGTCTACGCTACGGCGTGTAGCGAAAGTCTGAACCGGTTGCGGCACCAGGTCTACCAGCTGGCGCGGCGAAAGCTGAACCGGCTGCCGGCACCAGGTCTACCCCAGCGGTGCAGCTAGCGAAAGCTGAGACCGGCTGCGGCAACAGGTCTACCCTGCGGCAGGGCGAAAGGCGAGACTGGCTGCGGCACAAAGGTCTGCCGAGCGGTGGCGAAAGGCTGAACCGACTGCGGCACCAGGTCTACCCAGCGGTAGCGAAAGAGCTGAGACGGCTGCCCGGCACCAGGTCTACCCAGCGGCAGCGCGAAGGCTGAACCGGCAGCCTACACCGAAATCTACCCGAGGCGGCAGCGAAGGCTGAGCCGGCTGCGGGCACCAGGTCCACCCAGCGGCCAGCGAAGGCTGAACCTACTGCGGCACCAGGTTTTCCCAGCGGTAGCGAAAAGCGAGACCGGCTGCGGCACCAGGTCTAACCAGCGAGCGCCCTGAAAGGCGAGGCGGGCTGCGGCGCAGGTCTACCCAGCGGCTGAGCGAACTGAGACCCGACTGCTGGCACCAGGTCTACCCGCGGCGAGTAGCGAAAGGCTGAACCGGCTGCCGGCACCAGGTCTACCCGGCGTGTGCGAAAGGCCGAGACAAGCTGCGGCACCAGGTCCACCAGTGGTCGCGCACCAAGACCAGCTGCGGCACCAGGTCTACCCGCGACCCGTGGCGAAAGGCTGAGACCGGCTGCGGCACCAGGTCTACCCGCGGCGAAAACTGAGACCGGCTGCCGGCAACAGGTCTACCCAGCGGCAGCGAGGCAGAACCGGCTGCGGCACCAGGTCTATCCAGCGGCCAGCGAAAGGCTGAGACCGGCTGCCCGGCACCAGGTCTACCAGCGGTGTGAAAGGCCGAACCGGCTGCGGCAAGCAGGTCTAACTGCGGCCAGTATGAAGGCGAGACCGGCTGCCGACACCAGGTCTAACCCGCGGCGTGGCCGGGAAAGGCTGAGACCGGCTGCTGGCACCAGGTCTACCCGCCCGGCCCGGGAGCGAAAGGCTGAACCGGCTGCCGGCACCAGGTCTACCAGCGGCGAAAGCGACGAGCCGAGACCGGCTGCGGCACCAGGTCTACCCAGCGGCCAGCGCGAAAGACTGAACCGGTTGCCCGGCACCAGGTCTACCCGAGCGGCGTGAAGGCTGAGATACGGCTGCCGCCACCAGGTCTACCCGCGTCGTGGCGGAAAGGCTGAGACCGGCTGCGGCAACAAGGTCTACCCAGCGGTAGCGAGAAACTGAGACCGGCTGCCGGCAACAGGTCTACCTTCTTGGCAGAGCGAAGGGCTGATACCAGTTGCCCAGGACCAGGTCTACCCGGCCGGCAGCGAAAGGCTAAGAGACCGGCTGCGGCAACAGGTCTACCCTGAGGCCGGCCGCGAAAGGCTGAGACCGGCTGCCGGCACCAGGTCTACCCAGCGGCGAGTAGCGAGGCTGAGACCGGCTGCGGAACCAGGTCTACCAGCCGGCAGCGTGAAAGCGTAGACCGGCAGCCCGGCACACAGGTCTACCCAGCGGCGGTGGAAAAGGCTGAGACCGGCTGCGGCACCAGGTCTACCCTGCGGCAGAGCCGAGGAAAGGCGAGACGACTGCCGGCACCAGGTCTACATGCGGCACGCTGAAGGCGAGACGGCTGCCAGCACCAGGTCAACCCGCGGCCTGGCGAAAGGCTAAGACCGGCTGCCGGCACCAGGGTCTACCCCGCGGCGCGGCGCGAAAAGCCGAGACCAACTGCCGGCACCAGGTCTACCCTGAGGCGCGGCGCCAGAGGCTAAGACTGGCTGCCGGCACTAGGTCTACCCCGCGGCGCGGCGCGAAAGGCTGAGACTGTCTGCCGGCACCAGGTCCACCCCGCGGTGGGGCAGGAAAGGCCGAGACCGACTGCCGGCAACAGGTCTACCAGCGGCGTGGCGAAAGCTGAGAACCGGCTGCGGCACCAGGTCTACCCAGCGGCCCCGGCGAAAGGCTGAGACTGGCTGCGGCACCTCGTCTACCAGGGCGGCGAAAGGCTGAGACCGGCTGCGGCGACAGGTCTACCCAGCGGCCCGAGCGAAAGGCGAACCAGCTGCCGGCACCAGGTCTACCCAGCGGCGTGGCGCTGAAAACTGTGACCCACCGCCCGGCACCAGGTCTACCCTGCGGCCCCAGCGAAAGGTCGAGACCGGCTGCGGCACCGGGTCTACCAGCGGCCCTGGCGCGAGCTGAGACCGGCTGCGGCGCAGGTCTACCAGCGGCAAAGGCGGGGAAAGGCCGAAGACCGGCTGCCGGCACCAAGTCTACCCGCGGCGGTAGCGAAAGGCCGAGACGGCTGCCGGCACCAGGTCTACCCAGCGGCTGGTAGCGAAAGGCGAACCGACTGCCCGGCAACAGGTCTACCAGCGGCAGCGAAAGAGCTGAGACAGGCTGCGGCACCAGGTCTACCCTGCGGCCGGCGGCGAAAGGCCTGAACCGGCTGCCCGGCACCAGGTCTACCCGAGGCCCGACGGCGAAAGGCTGAGAACCGGCAGCCGGCACCAGGTCTACCCGTAGCGGCAGCGAAAGAGCTGAGACCGGCTGCGGCACCAAGTCTACCCAGCGTCGAGCGCAAAAGGCTGAGACCGGCTGCCGGCACCAGGTCTACCCGAGGCCGGCCGGCGAGCTGAGACCGACAGCCCGGCACCAGGTCTACCCGAGGCCGGCCGAGAAAGGCTGAACCGGCTGCCGGCACCAGGTCTACCAGCGGTATGCGAGCTGAACCGGCTGCAGCCACCAGGTCTACCCAGCGGTAGCGAAAGAGCTGAGACCGGCTGCGGCACCAGGGTCTACCCAGCGGCAGCGAAAGGCTGAGACCGGCTATCGGCACAGAGGTCTACCCGGCCGAGGCGGAAAGGATGAGACCGGCTGCCGGCACCAGGTCTACCCAGCGGTAGCGAAAGGCCGAGACCGGCTGCGGCACCAAGTCTACCCAGTGACGGCGCGAAAAGGCTAAGACCGACTGCCGGCACCAGGTCTACCCGAGCGTGAAAACTGAGACCGGCTGCGGCAACAGGTCGACCCTACTGACGCCCGGCGAAAGGCGAACCGGCCGCTGGCACCAGGTCTACCCGAGCGTGGCAGAAAGGCTGAGACCGGCTGCCCGGCACCAGGTCTACCCAGCGGCCCGAGTCGAAGAGCGAGACCGGCTGCCACCACCAGGTCTATCGGCGGCAGCGAAAGGCTGAGACCGGCTGCGGCACCAAGTCTACCCAGTGGCGCGAAAAGGCTAAAGACCGGCTGCGGGCACCAGGTCTACCCAGCGGCCGAAGCACGAAGAGCTGAGACCGACTGCCGGCAACAGGTCTACCCTAGCGGTATGCGCGAAAGGCTGAGACCGGCTGCCGGCACCAGGTCTACCCGCGGCAGGCGATAAAAGGCTGAGACCGACTGCCGGCACCAGGTCTACCCGTGGCGGGGCGGAAAGGCGAGACCGGCTGCCGGCAACAGGTCTACCCAGCGAGCGCGAAGAGCTGAGACAGGCTGCGGCACCAGGTCTACCCAGCGGTAGCGCGAAAGGCTGAGACCGGCTGCGGCACCAGGTCTACCCAGCGGCCATGCGAGCCCTGAACCGGCTGCGGCACCGGGTCTACCCGAGCCCGGCGAGAAAGGCTGAGACAAACTCGGCACCAGGTCTACCCGCGGCCAAGGCCGAAAGGCCGTGACTGGCTGCGGCACCAGGTCTACCCAGCGTCGGCGGCGAAGAGCTGAGACCGGCTGCGGCAACAGGTCTACCAGCGGTAGCGAAAGGCTGAACCGACTGCCGGCACCAGGTCTACCCAGCGACAGAGCGGCAGGCTGAGACCGGCTGCGGCACCAGGTCTACCAGCAGCTGGCCGAAAGGCGAGACCGGCTGCGGCACCGGGTCTACCCGAGGCCCGGCCGAGAAAGGCTGAGACCGGCTCGGCACCAGGTCTACCCAGCGGCCAAAAGGCGAAAGGCGTGACTGGCTGCCGCCACCAGGTCTACCAGCGGTAGGCCAGCGAAAGGCTGAACCGGCTGCGGCAACAGGTCTAACCGAGGCCCGACGGCGAAGGCGAAACCGGCTGCGGCACCAGGTCTACCCGAGGCCGGCCGAGAAAGCCTGAGACTGGCTGCCGGCACCAGGTCCACCCCGAGGCGCAACGCGAAAGGCCAAGACCTGCTGCCGGCACCAGGTCTGCCCCGCGACGGGGCGATAAAAGGCTGAGACTGGCTGCCGGCACCAGGTCTACCCCAAGGCGCAACGCAAAAGGCTAAGATCGGCTGCGGCACCAGGTCTACCAGCGGGCCCGTAGCTGAGACCGGCTGCGGCACCAGAGTCTACCCAGCGGTAGCGAAAGGCTGAGACCGGCTGCGGCACGAGGTCTAACCGATCTGTGGCGCAAAAGGCTAAGACCGACTGCGGCACCAGGTCTACCCAGCGGCGCAGCCCGAAAGGCTGAGACGACTGCGGCACCAGGTCTACCCAGTAGCGTAGCGAAAGGCGAGGCGGCTGCCGGCACTAGGGACTACCCAGCGGCATGATCACGAAAGGCGAGACCGACTGCCGGCACCAGGTCTACCCAGCGTGGCGGCGAAAGGCTGAACCGGCTGCGACACCAGGTCTACCCGAGGCCGGCCCGAAAGGCTGAGACGACTGCGGCACCAGGTCCACCCAGCGACAGAGCGGCTGAACCGACTGCGGCACCAGGTCTACCCAGCGGCGGCGAACTGAACCGGCTGCCGGCACCAGGTCCTAACCTGCGGTATGGCGAGGCGAACCGGCTGCGGCACGGGTCTACCCGAGGCCCGGCCGAGAAAACTGAGACCGGCTCTCGGCACCAGGTCTACCAGCGGCAAAGGCGAAAGGCCGTGACTGGCTGCCGCCACCAGGTCTACCAGCGGCGTGGCGAGAGCTGTGACCCGGCTGCGGCAACAGGTCTAACCGAGGGAGCCCGACGCGAAAGGCCGAAACCGGCTGCCGGCACCAGGTCTACCCCGAGGCCGGCCGAGAAAGGCCGAGACTGGCTGCCGGCACCAGGTCCACCCCGAGGCGCAACGCGAAAGGCCAAGACCTGCTGCCGGCACCAGGACTACCCCGCGACGGGGCGATAAAAGGCTGAGACCGGCTGCCGGCACCAGGTCTACCCCGCGGCGGGGCGGGAAAGGCTGAGACCGGCTGCCGGCACCAGGTCTACCCCGCGGCGCAGCCCGAAAGGCTGAGACCGGCTGCCGGCACCAGGTCTACCCCGCGGCGCGGCGCAAAAGGCCGAGACTGGCTGCCGGCACCAGGTCTACCCCGCGTCGCAGCGAAAACCTGAGAACCGGCTGCCGGCAACAGGTCTACCCAGCGGCGGTAGCGAAGGCTGAACCGGCAGCCGGCCGCGAGATCCACCCGCGACGGAAAAGGCTGAGACCGGCTGCGGCACCAGGTCTACCAGCGGCATAGCGAAAGACTGAGACCGGCTGCGGCACCAGGTCTACCCGCGGCCGGGCGCCAAAGGCCTAGACGACTGCCCGGCACGGGGTCTACCCGAGGCCGACCGAGAAAGGCTGAGACCAACTCGGCACCAGGTCTACCCAGCGGCCAAGGGCCGAAAGGCTGAGACGGCTGCCGGCACCAGGTCTACCAGCGGCAGCGAAGAGCGAGACTTGGCTGCGGCACTAGGACTACCCAGCGGCAATGTGAAAGGCGAGACCGACTGCCCGGCACCAAGGTCTACCCAGCGGCGTGGCGGCGAAAGGCTGAACCGGCTGCGGAACCAGGTCTACCCAGCGGCGACTGGCGAAAGGCTATGACCGGCTGCGGAACCAGGTCTACCAAGCGGCGAAAGGCTGAGACCGGCTGCGGCACCAGGTCTACCCGAGCGGCAGCGAAAGGCGAGACGGTTGCCCGGCAAAGCTCTATCAGCGGCGCAGGCTAAAGATCGGCTGCCAGCAACAGGTCTACCTCGCGGCACGGCGAAAGGCTGAACCGACTCTCGGCACCAGGTCTACCCAGCGGCAGCAGCGAGACCAACTGCCGGCACCAGGTCTACCCAGCGGCCCGCTGCATAAAGAGCTAAGACCGGCTGCGGCACCAGGTCTACCAGCGTAGCCCGAAAGGCGTGACCGGCTGCCAACACCAGGTCTATTCAGCGGCCTGGCAGCGAAAGGCCGAACCGACTGCGGCACTAGGTCTACCCGGCGGTAGCGAAAAACCGAGACCAACTGCGGCACCAGGTCTACCCGGTATGGCGCAGAGGCTAAGACCGGCTGCGGGCACTAGGTCTACCCAGCGGTAGCGAGCGAGAACCGACTGCCAGCACCAGGACTACCATGCGACAGGGCGAAGGCGAGACCGGCTGCGGCACCAGGTCTACCCGGCCGTGGCGAAAGGCTGAGACCTGGTGCGGCACCAGGTCTACCGAGCGATCCGAAGGCTGAGACCAGCTGCTGGCACCAGGTCTACCCAGCGGCCTGGCGAAGCTGAGACCGGCTGCGGCACCAGGTCCTAACCCGATCTTGGCAGCGCCAAAAGGCTAAGAACGGCTGCCGGCACCAGGTCTACCAGCGGCAGCGACCGAAAAACTGAGACCGACTGCGGCACCAGGTCTACCCAGCGGCTAGCGAAAGGCGAGACCGGCTGCCGGCACTGGGACTACCAGCGGCATAATCACGAAAGGCAGAACCGGCTGCGGCACCAGGTCTACCCAGCGGCGTGGCGAAAGGCTGAACCGACTGCCGACCTGCAGGTCTACCCGAGGCCCGACGCGAAGAGCTGAGACCGACTGCGGCACCAGGTCTACCCAGCGTGCGAACTGAGGCCCGGCTGCGGCACCAGGGTCTACCAGCGGCTGAGCGAACCGGCTGCCGGCACGGGTCTACCCGAGGCCGGCGAGAAAACTGAGCCGGCTCGGCACCAGGTCTACCCAGCGGCCAAGGGCGAAAGGCCGTGACTGGCTGCCGCCACCAGGTCTACCCAGCGGGGCTGGCGAAAGGCTGAACCGGCTGCCGGCAACAGGTCTAACCGAAGGGCCCGGCGCGAAAGGCGAAACCGGCTGCCGGCACCAGGTCTACCCGAGGCCCGGCCGAAAGGCCGAGACTGGCTGCGGCAACAGGTCCACCCGGTAGCAGCGAAGGCCGAGACGGCTGCGGCACCAGGACTACCCGCTGACAGAGCGTGAAAGGCCGAGACGGCTGCCGGCACCAGGTCTACCAGGCCCGTAGCCGAGGCTGAGACCGGCTGCGGCACCAGGTCTACCCAGGCCGTCCGAAAGGCACGAGACTAGCTGCCGGCACCAAGGTCTACACAGCGGCGGCTCGAAAAGCTGAACTGGCTGCCAAAACAGGTCTATCCACGCCCAGCGCAGCGGCGAAGAGCTGGAGCCGGCTGCGGGACCAGGTCTACCAGCGGCGGCGGGAAAGGCGAACCTGGCTGCGGCACCAGGTCTGGCACCGATCGCAGCGCAAAGGCTAAGAACCGGCTGCGGCACAGGTCTACCCAGCGGCCGTGACGTAGGCGAGACGACTGCCGAGCACTAGGACTTTCTACGCGGCGCAATCGCGAAAGGCGGGGCGACTGCCGGCACCAGAGTCTACCCCAGCGGCGTAGCGCGATAAGGCTGAGACCCGGCTGCGGCCTGCGGGCCTACCAGTATTGCGACATGGCGAAAGGCGAACCGGATGTCACCGGTTCAAGGTCTATCCCTTGGCCTTGTTGTAGCAGATGCCGGCTGCGGCGCAGGTCTACCAGGCGTGGCAGGCTGTGACCCAGCTCCGGCACCAAGGTCTACCCAGCGGCAGGAGGTCGCGAAAGGCTGGGACGGTTTGCGGCACCAGGTCTACCGGGCCGTCCGAGAAGCGGGTGAGACCAGCTGCCGGCACCAACGGGTCCACGCGCTGGCGTGGCCGAAAGGCTGAACAGGCTGCCGCTTCAAGCG
>JAPFBE010000278.1:0-72680 GCA_034336665.1 Luscinia megarhynchos | reverse complement strand
GGTGTGCGCCACGGCGGTCCACCCGTGGGTGGGCGTGCAGAACTGTTCGCGTGTGGCTCTGCGTTCGCACGGCCGGCCCACCGATGGGTGAAGTGCAGAAGAGGTTTCGCGTTTGCCTCTGGAGTGTGCATGCGGCGGCCCCACCCGTTGGTGGGTGTGCAGAAGGCCCTGCGGTTGCCTCTGGATGTGCAGCCCGCGGCGGCCTACCGTGGGTGGGCATGCAGAAGGGCCTGCGATTACCTCTGGGTGTGCGCTCACGGCCAGCCCACCCGATGGGTGAAGGTGCAGAAAAGGAGCCTGCTGTTTCTTCTGGGCTGGCCTTAGCGACCAGATTTCCATGGGTGGGCGTGCAGAACTGTTTGCGTGTGCCTCTGGGTGTGCCGCCACGGCGGCCACCCGATGGAGTGGCGATGCAGAACTGTTTGCGTGTGGCTCTGCGTGTGCCGCCCGGCGGTAGCGCACCCGTGGAGTGGCGGGAGGGCTGCGTCCCCTGGGTGCGCCACGGCCGGCCCACCGTTGGTGGGTGTGCAGAAGGCCCTGCGGTTGCCTCTGAGTGTGCAGCCGGCAGTACCGTGGGTGGGAGTGCAGAAGGGCCTGCGATTACCTCTGGGTGTGCATACGGCAGCACTTTCGTGGGTGGGCGTGCAGAAGAGCCTGCAGTTTCTTCTGGGTTGTGCGCGCCCGCGGCAGCCCACCCGTGGAGTGGCGTGCAGAAGCTGTCTGCGTGTGCCTCTGGGTGTGCGCTACGGCCCGGCCCTACCCGTGGGTGGGCGTGCAGAACTGTTTGCGTGTGCCTCTGGGTGTGCTGCCACGGCCCGGCCCACCCGTGGGTGAAGCGTGCAGAAGAGCCTGCAGTTTTCCCTCTGGGTGTGGCCATAGCGGCGGCCTCACCGATGGGTGGGCGTGCAGAAATGTTTCGCGTGTGCCTCTGGGTGTGTGCGCCCGCGCCCGGCCCACCCGTGGGTGGAGCGTGCAGAACTGTTTTCGCGTGTGCCTCTGGGTGTGCGCCACGGCCCGGCCCACCCGTGGGTGGAGCGTGCAGAAGGGCCTGCGGTTGCCTCTGGGTGTGCTGCCACGCGGCGGCCCTACCCGTGAGTGGGTGTGCAGAAGAGGCCTCGCGTTTGCCTCTGGGTGTGCCGCTGCGACGGCCTACCCGTGGGTGGGCGTGCAGAAGGGCCTGCGTTTACCTCTGGGTGTGCGCCCGCGGCCAGCCCACCCGATGGGTGGGGCGTGCAGAAGAGCCTGCAGTTTCTTCTGGGTTGGCATAGCGACCAGCTTACCCGTGGGTGGAGCGTGCAGAACTGTTTGCGTGTGCCTCTGGGTGTGCATGCACGGCGAGCCCACCCGTGGGTGGGCGTGCAGAACTGTTCGTGTGCCTCTGGGTGTGCCCGCGGTCCCGGCCCACCCGTGGGTGAAGCGTGCAGAAAGACCTGAGTTGCCTCTGGGTGTGCCGCCCGCGGTAGGCCCACCCGGTGTGTGGCGTGCAGAAGAGCCTGCGTTTGCCTCTGGGTGTGCCGCCCGCGGCCCGGCCCACCCGTGGGTGGGCGTGCAGAAGGGTTTTGCGTTTGCCTCTGAAAGTGTGCGCGCGCGGCCGGCCCACCGTTGGTGGGTGTGCAGAAGGCCCCTGCGGTTTGCCTCTGGATGTGCAGCCACGGCCCGGCCTACCGTGGGTGGGCATGCAGAAGGAGCCTGCGATTACCTCTGGGTGTGCGCTCACGGCCAGCCCACCCGTGGGTGGGCGTGCAGAAGAGCCTGCTGTTTCTTCTGGGTTGGCGCTAGCGACCAGCTTTCCGTGGGTGGGCGTGCAGAACTGTTTCGCGTGTGCCTCTGGGTGTGCGCCCACGGCGGCCCACCCGATGGGTGGGCGTGCAGAACTGTTTGCGTGTGGCTCTGCGTGTGCGCCCGCGGCGGCGCACCCGTGGGTGAAGGCGTGCAGTAGGGCCTGCAGTTTTCCCTCTGGGTGTGCCGCCGCGGCCGGCCCACCCGTTGGGTGGAGTGTGCAGAAGGCCCTGCGGTTGCCTCTGAGTGTGCAGCCACGGCCGGCCTACCCGTGGGTGGGGCAGTGCAGAAGGGCCTCGCGATTACCTCTGGGTGTGCGCCCACGGCCAGCCCACTCGTGGGTGGGCGTGCAGAAGGGCCTGCAGTTTCTTCTGGGTTGGCCTTAGCGAGCAGCCCACCCGTGGGTGGGCGTGCAGAACTGTTGCGTGTGCCTCTGGGTGTGCCGCCAAGCCCGGCCCACCCGTGGGTGGGCGTGCAGAACTGTTTGCGTGTGCCTCTGGGTGTGCTGCCACGGCCCGGCCCACCCGTGGGTGGAGCGTGCAGAAGGGCCTGCGTTTTTCCCCTGGGTGTGCCGCCCGCGGTAGGCCCAGCGGTGTGGGCGTGCAGAAGGGCCTGCGCTTGCCTCTGGGTGTGCCCGCCATGGCGGCCCACTTTCGTGGGTGGGCGTGCAGAAGGGCCTGCAGTTTCTTCTGGGTTGGCCCATAGCGTCCAGATTACCCGTGGGTGGGCGTGCAGAACTGTTAAGCGTGTGCCTCTGGGTGTGCCGCCACGGCCGGCCCACCCGTGAGTTGGCGTGCAGAACTGTTTCGCGTGTGCCTCTGGGTGTGCCGCCCGGGCCCGGCTCACCCGTGGGTAGGCGTGCAGAAGGGCCTGCGGTTGCCTCTGGGTGTGCGCATGCGGCCGGCCCACCCGTGGGATGAAGCGTGCAGAAGGGTTTCGCGTTTGCCTCTGGGTGTGCGCCACTGCCCGGCCCACCCGTGCTTAGGCGTGCAGAAGGGTTTTGCGTTTGCCTCTGGGCTGTGCTGCCCGCGGCCGGCCCACCCGTTGGTGGGTGTGCAGAAGGCCCTGCGGTTGCCTCTGGGTGTGCAGCCACGGCCGGCCCTACCCAGTGGGTGGGCGTGCAGAAGGGCCTCGCGATGCCTCTGGGTGTGCACGCCACGGCCAGCCCACCCGTGGAGTGGGCGTGCAGAAGAACCTGCAGTTTCTTCTGGGTTGGCCTTAGCGACCAGCTTTCCCGTGGGTGGGCGTGCAGAACTGTTTCGCGTTGCCATTGGGTGTGCATACGGCGGCCCACCCGTGGGTGAGCGTGCAGAACTGTTTGCGTGTGCCTCTGGGTGTGCCGCACGCGGCGGCCCACCCGATGCGTGGGCGTGCAGAAGGGCCTGCGTTTGCCTCTGGGTTGGCCTAGCGACCAGCTTACCTGTAGGTGGGCGTGCAGAACTGTTTGTGTGTGCCTCTGGGTGTGCCACCACGACCGGCCCACCCGATGTGTGGAGCGTGCAGAAGGGCCTCGCGGTTGCCTCTGGGTGTGCGCTACCGCCCGGCCCACCCGTGGGTGAGGCGTGCAGAAGGGCCTCGCGGTTGCCTCTGGGTTTGCGCCACGGCCGGCCCACCCGTGGGTGGGCGTGCAGAAGAGCCTGCAGTTTCTTCTGGGTTGGCACTTAGCGACCAGCTTACCCGTGGGTGGGCGTGCAGAACGGTTTCGCGTGTTTGCCTCTGGGTGTGCAGCCACGGCTGGCCCACCCGTGGGTGAGCGTGCAGAAGGGTTTGCGTGTTGCCTCTGGGTGTGCCCGCCACGGCCCGGCCCACCCGTGGGTGAGGCGTGCAGAAGGGTTTCGCGTGTGCCTCTGGGTGTGCGCCCTGCGATCAGCCCAGCGTGGAGTGGCGTGCAGAACTGTTTGCGTGTGGCTCTGGGTGTGCGCGGCGGCCGGCCCACCTGTGGGTGGCGTGCATAAAGGCTTAGCGGTTGCCTCTGACTGTGCCGCTTCTGGCCGGCCAACCCGTGTGTGGGCGTGCAGAACTGTTTGCGTGTGCCTCTGGGTGTGCCGCCACGGCCCGGCCCACCCGTGGGTGGAAGCGTGCAGAAAGGGCCTCGCGGTTGCCTCTGGGTGTGCCGCCCACGGCCCGGCCCACCCGATGTTTGGGCTTGCTGAAGGGCCTCGCGGTTACCTCTGGGTGTGCGCCACGGCCAGCCCACCCGTGGAGTGGGCGTGCAGAAGAGCCTGCAGTTTCTTCTGGAGTTGGCCTTAGCGACCAGCTTACCCGTGGGTGGAGCGTCCAGAACTGTTTGCGTGTGCCTCAATGTGTGCGCCACGGCGGCCCACCCGTGGGTGGGCGTGCTGAAAGCTGTTTCGCGTGTGCCTCTGGGTGTGCGCCACGGCGGCACCACCCGTGGGTGGAAGGTGCAGAAGGGCCTGCGTTTGCCCTCTGGGTGTGCCGCCCGCGGCGGCCCACCCGTGGGTGGGAGTGCAGAAGGGCCTGCGTTTGCCTCTGGGTGTGCAGCCCGCGGCGGCCCACCCGTGGGTGGGAGTGCAGAAGAGCCTGCAGTTTCTTCTGGGTTGGCACTAGCGACCATCTTACCCGTGGGTGGGCGTGCAGAACTGTTTGCGTGTGCCTCTGGGTGTGCGCCCGCGGCCCGGGCCCACCCGTGGCTGGGCGTGCAGAACTGTTTGCGTGTGCCTCTGGGTGTTCGCCCGCGGCCGGCCCACCCGTGGGTGGGCGTGCAGAAAGCCTGAGGTTGCCCCTGGGTGTGCCGCCCACGGTAGGCCCACCCGTGTGTGAGGCGTGCAGAAGAGCCTGCGGTTGCCTCTGGGTGTGTCGCCACGGCGGCCCACCCGTGGGTGAAGCGTGCAGAAGGGTTTGCGTTTGCCTCTGAGTGTGCCGCCCGCGGCGGTCCACCCGTGGGTGAAGCGTGCAGAACTGTTTCGCGTGTGGCTCTGCGTGTGCCGCCACGGCCCGGCCCACCCGTGGGTGAAGCGTGCAGAAGGGTTTCGCGTTTGCCTCTGGAGTGTGCGCCACGGCCGGGCCCACCCGTTGGTGGGTGTGCAGAAGGCCCTGCGGTTGCCTCTGGATGTGCAGCCCGGCCGGCCTACCCGTGGGTGGGCATGCAGAAGGGCCTGCGATTACCTCTGGGTGTGCCGCTACGGCCAGCCCACCCGATGGGTGGGCGTGCAGAAGGACCTGCAGTTTCTTCTGGGTTGGCGTAGCGACCAGCTTTCCCGTGGGTGGGCGTGCAGAACTGTTTGCGTGTGCCTCTGGGTGTGCCGCCCGCGGTCGGCCCAGCCCGTGGGTGGGCGTGCAGAACTGTTTGCGTGTGCCTCTGGGTGTGCGCCGCGGCGGCCCACCCGTGGGTGGAGCGTGCAGAAGGGCCTGCGTTTGCCTCTGGGTTTGCGCCTCGGCCCGGTTACCCGTGTGCGTGCAGAACTGCGTGTGCCTCTGGGTGTGCCACCCGGCGGCCCACCCGTGGGTGAGGCGTGCAGAAGGGCCTCGCGGTTGCCTCTGGGTGTGCAGCCACGGCGGCCCACCCGTGGGTGGGCGTGCAGAAGGGCCTGCGGTTGCCTCTGGGTGTGCCGCCACGGCCAGACCCCACCCGTGGGTGAGGCGTGCAGAAAGACCCTGCAGTTTCTTCTGGGTTGGCCCTTAGCGACCAGCTTACCCGTGGGTGGGCGTCCAGAACTGTTTGCGTGTGCCTCAATGGTGTGCATACGGCCGGCCCACCCGTGGGTGGGCGTGCTGAACTGTTTGCGTGTGCCTCTGGGTGTGCCGCCCGCGGCGGCCCACCCGTGGGTGGAAGCGTGCAGAAGGGCCTGCGTTTGCCTCTGGGTGTGCCGCCCAGCGGCGGCCCACCCGTTGGGTGGGTGTGCAGAAGAAGCCTGCGTTTGCCTCTGGGTGTGCACTACGGCCCGGGCCCTACCGTGTGGTGGGCGTGCAGAAGGGCCTGCGGTTTACCTCTGGGTGTGCGCCCGCGGCCAGCCCCACCCGTGGGTGGGCGTGCAGAAGGAGCCTGCAGTTTCTTCTGGGTTGCGCCTTAGCGACCAGCTTACCCGTGGGTGGGCGTGCAGAACTGTTTGCGTGTGCCTCTGGGTGTGCGCCACGGCCCGGCCCACCGTGGGTTGGGCGTGCAGAACTGTTTGCGTGTGCCTCTGGGTGTGCCGCCCGCGGCGGCCCACCGTGGGTGGGAAGTGCAGAAAGGGCCTGCGTTTGCCCCTGGGTGTGCCGCCACGGCCGGCCCACCCGTGGGTGGGCGTGCAGAAGAGCCTCGCGGTTTGCCTCTGGGTGTGTCAGGGCGGCCCTACCGTGGGTGGGAGTGCAAGGGGCCTGCGATTTGCATCTGAGTGTGCCGACGGCCCGGCCCACCGTGGGTGGATGCAGAACTATTCCCGTTTGCTTCTGGGTTAGCGCCAGCGACCAGCTTACCCGTGGGTGCAGGCGTGCAGAACTGTTCGCGTGTGCCTCTGGGTGTGCAGCCCGCGGCGGCCTACCCGTGGGTAAGGCGTGCAGAACTGCCTCGCGATGTGCCTCTGGGTGTGCGCCCGCGGCCAGCCCACCCGTGGAGTGGAGCGTGCAGAAGGGCCTGCAGTTTCTCCTGGGTGTGGCGCCGCGACGGCAGGCCCACCCGTGGGTGGAGCGTGCAGAACGTGTCCTGCGTGTCGCCTCTGGGTGTGCGCCCACGGCGGCCCACCCGATGGGTGGGCGTGCAGAAGGGTCTGCGTTTGCCTCTGGGTGTGCGCCACGGCGGCCCACCCGTGGGTGGGCGTGCGAAGATGTCTGCGTTGCCTCTGGGTGTGCGCCCACTGCTGCCCACCGTGGGTGGCGTGCAGAACGGTTTCGCGTTTGCCTCTGAGTGTGCCGCCCACGGCCCGGCCCACCCGTGGGTGAGGTGTGCAGAAGGCTCTGCGGTTGCCTCTGGGTGTGCAGCCCACGGCCGGCCTACCCGGTGGAGTGGAGCATGCAGAAGGGCCTGCGATTACCTCTGGGTGTGCCGCGCACGGCCAGCCCACCCGTGGGTGGGCGTGCAGAAGAGCCTGCAGTTTCTTCTGGGTTGGCCGTAGCGACCAGCTTTCCCGTGGGTGGGCGTGCAGAACTGTTTGCGTGTGCCTCTGGGTGTGCCGCCACGGCTGCCCACCCGTGGGTGGGCGTGCAGAACTGTTTGCGTGTGGCTCTGGGTGTGCCGCCACGGCGGGCCGCACCCGTGGGTGGGGCGTGCAGAAGGGCCTGCGTTTGCCCTGGGTGTGCCGCCACGCGGGCGGCCCACCCGGTAGGTGGAGTGCAGAAGGGTCCCTGCGTTTGCCCTCTGAGTGTGCAGCCGCGGCCGGCCCACCCGTGGGTGGGAGTGCAGAAGGGCCTGCGATTACCTCTGGGTGTGCCGCCACGGCCAGCCCACTCGTGGGTGAGGCGTGCAGAAGGGCCTGCAGTTTCTTCTGGGTTGGCCGCTAGCGAGCAGCCCACCCGTGGGTGGGCGTGCAGAACTGTTTGCGGTGTGCCTCTGGGTGTGCCGCACAGGCCCGGCCCACCCGTGGGTGGGCGTGCAGAACTGTTTGCGTGTGCCTCTGGGTGTGCCGCCGCGGCCCGGCCCACCCGTGGGTGGGCGTGCAGAAGGGCCTGCGTTTGCCCCTGGGTGTGCCGCCACCGCAGGCCCAGCCCGTGTGTAGGCGTGCAGAAGGGCCTGCGCTTTTGCCTCTGGGTGTGTCGCCACGGCGGCCCACTCGTGGGTGGGCGTGCAGAAGGGCCCTGCAGTTTCCTCTGGGTGTGACGCCCACGGCCGGCCCACCCGTGGGTGGGCGTGCAGAAGAGCCTGCGGTTGCCTCTGGGTGTGCATGCAGCGGCCCGGCCTACCGTGGGTGGGCGTGCAGAACTGTTGCGTGTGCCTCTGGGTGTGCGCTGCGGCGGCCCACCCGTGGGTGAGCGTGCGAGAAAGGGCCTGCGGTTTGCCTCTGGGTGTGGCCCTTAGCGAGCGGCCCACCCGTGGGTGGGCGTGCAGAACTGCCTGCGTGTGCCTCTGGGTGTGCTGCCGCGGCCGGCCCACCCGTGGGTGGGCGTGCAGAAGGGCCTGCTTTTCCCCCTGGGTGTGCCGCCACGGTAGGCCCACCAGTGTGGGGACTGCAGAAGGGCCTCGCGCTTGCCTCTGGGTGTGCTGCCATGGCCGGCCCACTTTCGTGGGTGGGCGTGCAGAAGGGCCTGCAGTTTCTTCCTGGGTTGGCCATAGCGTCCCAGATTACCCGTGGGTGGGCGTGCAGAACTGTTAGCGTGTGCCTCTGGGTGTGCCGCCACGACCGGCCCATACCCGTGAGTTGGCGTGCAGAACTGTTTTAGCGTGTGCCTCTGGGTGTGCGTCACGGCCGGCCCACCCGTGGGTGAAGGCGTGCAGAAGGGCCTGCGGTTGCCTCTGGGTGTGCCGCCTACGGCCCGGCCCACCCGTGGGTGGGCGTGCAGAAGGGTTTGCGTTTGCCTCTGGAGTGTGCCGCCACTGCCGGCCCACCCGTGCTTGACGTGCAGAAGGGTTTCGCGTTTGCCTCTGACTGTGCCGCCACGGCCGGCCCACCCGTTGGTGGGTGTGCAGAAGGCCCTGCGGTTTGCCTCTGGGTGTGCAGCCACGGCCGGCCCTACCCGTGGGTGGGCATGCAGAAGGGTCTGCGATTACCTCTGGGTGTGCAGCCACGGCCAGCCCACCCGTGGGTGGGCGTGCAGAAGGGCCTGCAGTTTCTTCTGGGTTTGGCGCATAGCGACCAGCTTTCCCGTGGGTGGGCGTGCAGAACTGTTTCGCGTTGCCATTGGGTGTGCATGACGGCCCGGCCCACCCGTGGGTGGGCGTGCAGAACTGTTCGCGTGTGCCTCTGGGTGTGCCGCCACGGCCGGCCCACCCGATGCGTGGGCGTGCAGAAGGGCCTGCGTTTGCCTCTGGGTTGGCATAGCGACCAGCTTACATGTAGGTGGGCGTGCAGAACTGTTTGTGTGTGCCTCTGGGTGTGCCACCGACGACCCGGCCCACCCGTGTGTAGGGCGTGCAGAAGGGCCTGCGGTTGCCTCTGGGGTGTGCAGGCTACGGCCGGCCCTACCCGTGGGTGGGCATGCAGAAGGGCCTCGCGTGTTGCCTCTGGGTGTGCCGCCACGGCGGCCCACCCGTGGGTGGGCGTGCAGAAGGGCCTGCAGTTTCTTCTGGGTTGACGCAACGACCAGCTTACCCGTGGGTGGGCGTGCAGAACTGTTTGCGTGTGCCTCTGGGTGTGCCGCCACGGTTGGCCCACCCGTGGGTGGGCGTGCAGAACTGTTTGCGTGTGCCTCTGGGTGTGCCGCCACAACCGGCCCACCCGTAGGTGGGCGTGAAGAACTGTTTGCGTGTGCCTCTGGGTGTGCCGCCACGGTCGCCCAGCCGTGGGTGGGCGTGCAGAACTGTTTGCGTGTGGCTCTGGGTGTGCAGCGGCGGCCGGCCCTACCTGTGGGTGGGCGTGCATAAGGGCCCTAGCGGTTGCCTCTGACTGTGCCGCTCACGGGCGCCCAACCGTGTGTGGTGCAGAACTGTTTGCGTGTGCCTCTGGGTGTGCCGCCCGTCCCACCCGTGGGTGGGCTGAAGAAGGGCCTGCGATTGCCTCTGGGTGTCGCCACGGCGGCCCACCCGTGGTTGGAGCTTGCTGAAGGGCCTGCGGTTACCTCTGGGTGTGCCCGCCACGGCCAGCCACACCGTGGGTGGGCGTGCAGAAGAGGCCTGCAGTTTCTTCTGGGTTGGCGCTTAGCGACCAGCTTACCCGTGGGTGGGCGTCCCAGAACTGTTTCGCGTGTGCCTCAATGTGTGCCGCGACGGCCGACACCCGTGGGTGGGCGTGCTGAACTGTTTGCGTGTGCCTCTGGGTGTGCCGCCACGGCCCGGCCCACCCGTGGGTGGAGGTGCAGAAGGGCCTGCGTTTGCCCCTGGGTGTGCCGCCATCGGCCCGCCCACCCGATGAGTGGAGTGTGCAGAAGGGCCTGCGTTTGCCTCTGGGTGTGCAGGCACGGCCGGGCCCTACCCGTGGGTGGGAGTGCAGAAGGGCCTGCGATTAGATCTGGGTGTGCCGCCACGGCCAGCCCACCCGATGGGTGGGCGTGCAGAAGAGCCTGCAGTTTCTTCTGGGTTGGCCCATAGCGACCAGATTACCCGTGGGTGGGCGTGCAGAACTGTTTGCGTGTGCCTCTGGGTGTGCCGCCACGGCCCGCCCACCCGTGGCTGGGCGTGCAGAACTGTTTGCGGTGTGCCTCTGGGTGTTCGCCCGACGGCCGGCCCACCCGTGGGTGGGGCGTGCAGAAAAGGCCCTGCAGTTGCCTCTGGGTGTGCACGCACGGTAGGCCAACCGCGTGTGTGGGCGTGCAGAACTGTTCTGCGGTTGCCTCTGGGTGTGCGCCGCGGCCCGGCCCACCCGTGGGTGGGCGTGCAGAAGGCCCTGCGGTTTGCCCTCTGCGTGTGCGCCCACGGCCCGGCCCACCCGTGGGTGGGCGTGCAGAAGGGTCTGCGTGTTGCCTCTGGGTGTGCACTACGGCCCGGCCCACCCGTGGGTGGGCGTGCAGAAGGGCCCTGCAGTTTGCCTCTGGGTGTGCGCCAGCGGCCCAGCCTACCCGTGGGTGGGCGTGCAGAAGAGCCTGCGGTTTGCCTCTGGGTGTGCGCCCAGCGGCCAGCCCACCCGTGGGTGGGCGTGCAGAAGGGCCTGCAGTTTGCCTCTGGGTGTGGCAGCAGCGGCAGCCCTACCCGTGGGTGGGCGTGCAGAACTGTTTTGCGTGTGCCTCTGGGTGTGCCGCCCGACGGCCGGCCCACCCGTGGGTGGGCGTGCAGAAGTGCCTCAGCGTGTGCCCCTGGGTGTGCGCGCCACGGCCGGCCCACCCGTGAGTGGGCGTGCAGAACGGGCTTGCGCGTGTGCCTCTGGGTGTTCGCCGCGGCCGGCCCACCCGTGGGTGGGCGTGCAGAAGGGCCTGCGGTTGCCTCTGGGTGTGCCGCCGACGGCGGCCCACCCGTGGGTGGGCGTGCAGAAGGGCCTGCGGTTGCCCTCTGGGTGTGCCGCCCACGGCCCGAGCCCACCCGTGGGTGGGCGTGCAGAAGAGCCTGCAGTTTGCCTCTGGGTGTGCGCCTAGCGGCCAGCTCCACCCGTGGGTGGGCGTGCAGAACTGTTTCGCGTGTGCCTCTGGGTGTGCCGCCACGGCCGGCCCACCCGTGGGTGGGGCGTGCAGAAGTGCTGCGTGTGCCTCTGGGTGTGCCGCCCGCGGCCCGGCCCACCCGTGGGTGGGCGTGCAGAAGGGCCTGCGTTTGCCTCTGGGTGTGCAGCTACGGCCGGCCCACCCGTGGGTGGGCGTGCAGAAGGGCCTGCGGTTGCCTCTGGGTGTGCGCCACGGCCAGCCCACCCGTGGGTGGGCGTGCAGAAGGGCCTGCAGTTTTGCTTCTGGGTTGATCGCGACGAGCAGCCCACCCGTGGGTGGGCGTGCAGAACTGTTTCGCGTGTGCCTCTGGGTGTGCGCGCCACGGCCCGGCCCACCCGTGGGTGGGCGTGCAGAACTGTTTGCGTGTGCCTCTGGGTGTGCGCACACGGCCGGCCCACCCGTGGGTGGGCGATGCAGAACTGTTTGCGGTGTGCCTCTGGGTGTGCCCCGCACGGTCGGCCCACCCGTGTGTGGGCGTGCAGAAGGGCCTGCGCGGTTGCCTCTGGAGTGTGCCGCTACGGCCGGCCCAACCGTGGGTGGGGCGTGCAGAACTGTTCGCGTGTGCCTCTGGGTGTGCCGCTTACGGCCGGCCCACCCGTGAGTGGGGCGTGAAGAAGGGCCCTGCGGTTGCCTCTGGGTGTGCCGCCACGGCCCGGCCCCACCCGTGTGTGGGCTTGCAGAAGGGCCTGCGGTTACCTCTGGGTGTGCCGCTACGGCCAGCCCACCCGTGGGTGGGAGTGCAGAAGCGACCTGCAGTTTCTTCTGGGTTGGCCATAGCGACCAGCTTACCCGTGGGTGGGCGTCCAGAACTGTTTGCGTGTGCCTCAATGTGTGCCGCCACGGCCCGGCCCACCCGTGGGTGGGCGTGCTGAAACTGTTTGCGTGTGCCTCTGGGTGTGCTGCCGCGGCGGCCCACCCGTGGGTGGAGAGGTGCAGAAGGGCCTGCGTTTGCCCCTGGGTGTGCCGCCCGCGGCCGGCCCACCCGATTGGTGGGTGTGCAGAAAGGGCCTGCACGTTTGCCTCTGGGTGTGCAGGCACGGCCCGGCCTACCCGTGGGTGGGAGTGCAGAAGGGCCTCGCGATTAGATCTGGGTGTGCATAGCGGCCAGCCCACCCGTGGGTGGGCGTGCAGAAGAACCTGCAGTTTCTTCTGGGTTGGCGCAACGACCAAGATTACCCGTGGGTGGGCGTGCAGAACTGTTTGCGTGTGCCTCTGGGTGTGCCGCCCAGCGGCCGGCCCACCACGTGGCTGGGCGTGCAGAACTGTTTGCGTGTGCCTCTGAGTGTTCCGCTCGACGGCCGGCCCACCCGTGGGTGGGCGTGCAGAAAGGCCTGAGGTTGCCCCTGGGTGTGCCGCCCGCGGTAGGCCCACCGTGTGTGGGCGTGCAGAAGAGCCCTGCGGTTGCCTCTGGGTGTGTCGCCCACGGCGGCCCACCCGATGGGTGGGCGTGCAGAAGGGTTTCGCGTTTGCCTCTGAGTGTGCCGCCACGGCCGGGGTCCACCCGTGGGTGGGCGTGCAGAACTGTTTGGGTGTGGCTCTGGGTGTGCCGCCACGGCCCGGCCCACCCGTGGGTGGGGCGTGCAGAAGGGTTTGCGTTTGCCTCTGAGTGTGCGCACAGCCGGCCCACCCGTTGGTGGGTGTGCAGAAGGGCCCTCGCGGTTGCCTCTGGATGTGCAGCCACGGCCGGCCTACCCGTGGGTGGGCATGCAGAAGAGCCTGCGATTACCTCTGGGTGTGCGCCCTGCGGCCAGCCCACCCGTGGGTGAAGGCGTGCAGAAGAGCCTGCTGTTTCTTCTGGGTTGGCGCTTAGCGACCAGCTTTCCGTGGGTGGGCGTGCAGAACTGTTTGCGTGTGCCTCTGGGTGTGCCGCCACGGTCGCCCAGCCGTGGGTGAGGCGTGCAGAACTGTTTTCGCGTGTGGCTCCTGGGTGTGCCCCGCTGACGGCCGGCCCACCTGTGGGTGAAGCGTGCATAAGGGCCCAGCGGTTGCCTCTGACTGTGCCGCTCACGGCAGAGCCCAACCGTGTGTGGGGCGTGCAGAACTGTTCTGCGTGTGCCTCTGGGTGTACGCTACGGCCGGCCCACCCGTGGGTGAGGGCGTGAAGAAGGGCCCTGCGGTTGCCTCTGGGTGTGTCGCCACGGCCAGCCCACCCGTGGTTGGGCTTGCTGAAGAGCCTACTGTTACCTCTGGGTGTGCCGCTACAGCCAGCCCACCCGTGGGTGGGAGTGCAGAAAAAGAGCCTGCAGTTTCTTCTGGGTTGACGCAACGACCAGCTTACCCGTGGGTGGGCGTGCTGAACTGTTCGCGTGTGCCTCTGGGTGTGCCGCCACGGCCGGCCCACCCGTGGGTGGAGAGTGCAGAAGAGGCCTCGCGTTTGCCTCTGGGTGTGCAGGCACGGCCGGCCCTACCCGTGGGTGGGGAGTGCAGAAGGGCCTCGCGATTAGATCTGGGTGTGCCGCCACGGCCAGCCCACCCGTGGGTGGGGCGTGCAGAAGGGCCTTCAGTTTCTTCTGGGATTGAGCGCTAGCGACCAGCTTACCCGTGGGTGGGCGTGCAGAACTGTTTGCGTGTGCCTCTGGGTGTGCCGCCACGGCCGGCCCACCACGTGGCTGGGCGTGCAGAACTGTTTGCATGTGCCTCTGGGTGTTCGCCACGGCCCGGCCCACCCGTGGGTGGGTGTGCAGAAAGGCCTGAGGTTGCCCCCTGGGTGTGCACGCCACCATTAGGCCCACCGCGTGTGTGGGCGTGCAGAAGAGCCCTCGCGGTTGCCTCTGGGTGTGTCGCCACGGGCCGGCCTACCCGTGGGTGGGCGTGCAGAAGAGCCTCGCGATTACCTCTGGGTGTGCCGCCACGGCCAGCCCACTCGTGGGTGGGGAGTGCAGAAAGAGCCTGCAGTTTCTTCTGGGTTGGCGCTTAGCGAGCAGCCCACCCGTGGGTGGGCGTGCAGAACTGTTTCGCGTGTGCCTCTGGGTGTGCCGCCAGGCGGCCCACCCGTGGGTAGGCGTGCAGAACTGTTTGGCGTGTGCCTCTGGGTGTGCTGCCACGGCCGGCCCACCCGTGGGTGAGGCGTGCAGAAGGGCCTGCTTTTCCCCCTGGGTGTGCGCATACGGTAGAGCCCACCAGTGTGTGGGGCGTGCAGAAGGGCCTGCGCTTGCCTCTGGGTGTGCTGCCATGGCGGCCCACTCGTGGGTGGGGCGTGCAGAAGGGCCTGCAGTTTCTTCTGGGTTGGCCTTAGCGTCCAGATTACCCGTGGGTGGGCGTGCAGAACTGTTAGCGTGTGCCTCTGGGTGTGCCGCCCACGACCGGCCCACCCGTGAGTTGGCGTGCAGAACTGTTTGCGTGTGCCTCTGGGTGTGCCGACGGCCCGGCCCACCCGTGGGTGGGGCGTGCAGAAGGGCCTGCGGTTGCCTCTGGGTGTGCCGCACGGCCCGGCCCACCCGTGGGTGAGGCGTGCAGAAGGGTTTGCGTTTGCCTCTGGGTGTGCCGCCCGCGGCCAGCCCACCCGTGGGTAGGCGTGCAGAACGGCCTGCAGTTTCTTCTGGGTTGGCCGCCCAACGACCAGCTTTCCCGTGGGTGGGCGTGCAGAACTGTTCCCTGCGTTTGCCATTGGGTGTGCATGCACGGCCGGCCCACCCGTGGGTGGGCGTGCAGAACTGTTTGCGTGTGCCTCTGGGTGTGCCGCCCACGGCCGGCCCACCCGCGTGGGGCTGATGCAGAAGGGCCTGCGTTTGCCTCTGGGTTGACGCAGCGACCAGCCTACCTGTAGGTGGGCGTGCAGAACTGTTTGTGTGTGCCTCTGGGTGTGCCCACCCGACCGGCCCACCCGTGTGTGGGCGTGCAGAAGGGCCTGCGGTTGCCTCTGGGTGTGCCGCTTCGCCGGCCAGATTACCCGTGGGTGAGAGTGCAGAAGGGCCTCGCGGTTGCCTCTGGGTTTGCCGCCCGCGGCCGGCCCACCAGTGGATGGGGCGTGCAGAAGGGTTTGCGTTTGCCTCCTGAGTGTGCACGCCCACGGCCGACCCACCCGATGGGTGGGCGTGCAGAAAAGAGCCTGAGGTTGCCTCTGGGGTGCCGCTCACGGTAGGCCCACCCGTGGGGTGGGGCGTGCAGAAGAGCCTCGCGGTTGCCTCTGGGTGTGTCGCCACGGCCGGCCAACCCGATGGGTAGGCGTGCAGAAGGGTTTCGCGTTTGCCTCTGGAGTGTGCCGCCCTGCGGCCGGGGTCCACCCGTGGGTGGGCATGCAGAAGGGCCTGCGATTACCTCTGGGTGTGCCTTCGGCCAGCCCACCCGTGGGTGAAGGCGTGCAGAAGGAGCCTGCTGTTTCTTCTGGGTTGGCCTTAGCGACCAGCTTTCCACGTGGGTAGGCGTGCAGAACTGTTTGCGTGTGCCTCTGGGTGTGCCGCCACGGTCGCCCAGCCGTGGGTGGGCGTGCAGAACTGTTTGCGTGTGGCTCTGGGTGTGCCGCGACGGCCGGCCCACCTGTGGGTGGGCGTGCATAAGGCCCAGCGGTTGCCTCTGACTGTGCCGCTACGGCCGGCCAACCGTGTGTGGGCGTGCAGAACTGTTTGCGTGTGCCTCTGGGTGTGCCGCCGACGGCCGGCTCCACCCGTGGGTAGGCGTGAAGAAGGGCCTCGCGGTTGCCTCTGGGTGTGCCGCCCGGCCGACCCACCCGTGGTTGGGCTTGCTGAAGGGCCTGCGGTTAGCTCTGGGTGTGCCGCCACAGCCAGCCCACCCGTGGGTGGGCGTGCAGAAGGGCCTGCAGTTTCTTCTGGGTTGATGCAACGACCAGATTACCCGTGGGTGGGCGTCCAGAACTGTTTGCGTGTGCCTCTGGGTGTGCCGCCACTGCCGGCCCACCCGTGCTTGGGCGAGCAGAAGGGTGTGCGTTTGCCTCTGACTGTGCCGCCACGGCCGGCCCACCCGTTGGTGGGTGTGCAGAAGAGCTTGCGTTTGCCTCTGGGTGTGCAGGCGCGGCCGGCCCTACCCGTGGGTGGGGCGTGCAGAAGGGCCTGCAGTTTCTTCTGGGTTGGCCTTAGCGACCAGCTTACCCGTGGGTGGGGCGTGCAGAACTGTTTCGCGTGTGCCTCTGGGTGTGCATACGGCCCGACCCTACCGTGGCTGGGCGTGCAGAACTGTTGCGTGTGCCTCTGAGTGTTCATACGGCCGGCCCACCCGTGGGTGGGAGCGTGCAGAAAGAGCCTGAGAGTTGCCCCTGGGGGTGCCGCCACGGTAGAGCCCACCGATGTGTGGAGGCGTGCAGAAGAACCTCGCGGTTGCCTCTGGGTGTGTCGCCACGGCCGGCCAACCCGTGGGTGGGCATGCAGAAGAGCCTCACGATTACCTCTGGGTGTGCCGCTACGGCCAGCCCACCCGTGGGTGAGGCGTGCAGAAGAGCCTGCTGTTTCTTCTGGGTTGGCGCATAGCGACCAGCTTTCCACGTGGGTGGGGCGTGCAGAACTGTTCGCGTGTGCCTCTGGGTGTGCGCCAAGGCCGGCCCACCACGTGGGTAGGCGTGCAGAACTTGTTTGCGTGTGCCTCTGGGTGTGCTGCCACGGCCGGCCCACCCGTGGGTGGGCGTGCAGAAGGGCCTGCTTTTCCCCCTGGGTGTGCCGCCACGGTAGGCCCACCAGTGTGTGAGGCGTGCAGAAGGGCCTGCGCTTGCCTCTGGGTGTGCTGCCATGGCCGGCCCACTCGTGGGTAAGGCGTGCAGAAGGGCCTGCAGTTTCTTCTGGGTTGACATAGCGTCCAGATTACCCGTGGGTGGGCGTGCAGAACTGTTAGCGTGTGCCTCTGGGTGTGCCGCCACGACCGGCCCACCCGATGAGTTGGCGTGCAGAACTGTTTCGCGTGTGCCTCTGGGTGTGCCGCCGCGGCCGGCCCACCCGTGGGTGGGCGTGCAGAAGAGCCTCACGGTTTGCCTCTGGGTGTGCCGCCCGGCGGCCCACCCGTGGGTAGGGCGTGCAGAAGGGTTTGCGTTTGCCTCTGGGTGTGCGCCCACGGCCAGCCCACCCGTGGGTGGGGCGTGCAGAAGCGGCCTGCAGTTTCTTCTGGGTTGGCGCCAGCGACCAGCTTTCCGTGGGTGGGCGTGCAGAACTGTTTCGCGTTTGCCATTGGGTGTGCCGCCCGCGGCCGGCCCACCCGTGGGTGGGCGTGCAGAACTGTTTCGCGTGTGCCTCTGGGTGTGCCGCCACGGCCCGGCCCACCCGTGCGTGGGGGGCGTGCAGAAGGGCCTGCGTTTGCCTCTGGGTTGACGCATAGCGACCAGCTTACCTGTAGGTGGGCGTGCAGAACTGTTTGTGTGTGCCTCTGGGTGTGCCACCCACGACCCGGCCCACCCGTGTGTGGGGGGCGTGCAGAAGGGCCTCGCGGTTGCCTCTGGGTGTGCAGCTACCGCCCGACCAGATTACCCGTGGGTGGGCGTGCAGAAGGGCCTCGCGGTTGCCTCTGGGTTTGCGCACACGGCCGACCCACCAGTGGGATGGGGCGTGCAGAAGGGTCTCGCGTTTGCCTCTGAGTGTACGCCCGCGGCCGGCCCACCCGTGGGTGGGGCGTGCAGAAAAACCTGAGGTTGCCCCTGGGGGTGTGCCGCCACGGTAGGCCCACCCGTGTGTGGGCGTGCAGAAGAGCCTCGCGGTTGCCTCTGGGTGTGTCGCCACGGCGGCCAACCCGTGGGTGGAAACGTGCAGAAGGGTTCTGCGTTTGCCTCTGGGTGTGCCGCCCGGCCCGGTCCCACCCGTGGGTGGGCATGCAGAAGAGCCTCACGATTACCTCTGGGTGTGCGCTACGGCCAGCCCACCCGTGGGTGGGGCGTGCAGAAAAGAGCCTGCTGTTTCTTCTGGGTTGGCCTTAGCGACCAGCTTTCCCGTGGGTGGGCGTGCAGAACTGTTTCGCGTGTGCCTCTGGGTGTGCCGCCCGACAAGCCCAGCCCGTGGAGTGGGCGTGCAGAACTGTTTGCGTGTGGCTCTGGGTGTGCCGCTGACGGCCGGCCCACCTGTGGGTGGCGTGCATAAGGCCAGCGGTTGCCTCTGACTGTGCCGCTACGGCCGACCAACCCGTGTGTGGCGTGCAGAACTGTTTGCGTGTGCCTCTGGGTGTGCCGCCACGGCCCGGCCCACCCGTGGGTGGGCGTGAAGAAGAGGCCTACGGTTTGCCTCTGGGTGTGCACGCCACGGCCGACCCACCCGTGGTTGGGCTTGCTGAAGGGCCTGCGGTTAGCTCTGGGTGTGCCGCCCGCAGCCAGCCCACCCGTGGGTGGGGCGTGCAGAAAGAGCCTGCAGTTTCTTCTGGGTTGATGCCAACGACCAGATTACCCGTGGGTGGGGCGTCCAGAACTGTTTCGCGTGTGCCTCTGGGTGTGCCGCCACTGCGGCCCACCCGTGCTTGGGCGAGCAGAAGGGTGTCGTTTGCCTCTGACTGTGCACGCCCGGCCGGCCCACCCGTTGGTGGGTGTGCAGAAGGAGCCTGCGTTTGCCTCTGGGTGTGCAGGCACGGCCCGGCCTACCCGTGGGTGGGGCGTGCAGAAGGGCCTGCAGTTTCTTCTGGGTTGGCCATAGCGACCAGCTTACCCGTGGGTGGGGCGTGCAGAACTGTTTGCGTGTGCCTCTGGGTGTGCGCCACGGCCGGCCTACCACGTGGCTGAAGGCGTGCAGAACTGTTTGCGTGTGCCTCTGAGTGTTCCGCCCGCGGCGGCCCACCCGATGGGTGGGGCGTGCAGAAAAACCTGAGGTTGCCCCTGGGGAGTGCCGCCACGGTAGGCCCACCCGTGTGTGGGGCGTGCAGAAGAGCCCTCGCGGTTGCCTCTGGGTGTGTCGCCCCGGCCGTGCAACCCGTGGGTGGGCATGCAGAAGGAGCCTCGCGATTACCTCTGGGTGTGCCGCTACGGCCAGCCCACCCGTGGAGTGAGGCGTGCGAAGAGCCTACTGTTTCTTCTGGGTTGGCATAGCGACCAGCTTTCCCGTGGGTGGGGCGTGCAGAACTGTTTCGCGTGTGCCTCTGGGTGTGCCGCCCACGGCCGCCCAGCCGTGGGTAAGGCGTGCAGAACTGTTTCGCGTGTGGCTCTGGGTGTGCCCCGCGACGGCCGGCCCACCTGTGGGTGAAGCGTGCATAAGAACCCAGCGGTTGCCTCTGACTGTGCCTTCTGACGGCCAACGTGTGTGGGCGTGCAAGAACTGTTTGCGTGTGCCTCTGGGTGTGCCGCCACGGCGGCCCACCCGTGGGTGAAGCGTGAAGAAGGGCCTCGCGGTTGCCTCTGGGTGTGCCGCCCACGGCCGACCCACCCGTGGTTGGGCTGGCTGAAGGGCCTGCGGTTACCTCTGGGTGTGCCGCCACAGCCAGCCCAGCTGTGGGTGAGGCGTGCAGAAGAGCCTGCAGTTTCTTCTGGGTTGACGCCAACCACCAGATTACCCGTGGGTGGGCGTCCAGAACTGTTTGCGTGTGCCTCAATGTGTGCGCCGCGGCCGGCCCACCCGTGGGTGGGGCGTGCTGAACTTGTTTGCGTGTGCCTCTGGGTGTGCCGCCACGGCCGGCCCACCCGTGGGTGGAGGTGCAGAAGGGCCTGCGTTTGCCTCTGGGTGTGCAGGCACGGCCGACCTACCCGTGGGTGGGAGTGCAGAAGGGCCTGCGATTAGATCTGGGTGTGCACGCCACGGCCAGCCCACCCGTGGGTAGGCGTGCAGAAAGAGCCTACAGTTTCTTCTGGGTTGGCGTAGCGACCAGCTTACCCGTGGGTGGGCGTGCAGAACTGTTTGCGTGTGCCTCTGGGTGTGCCGCCCGCGGCCGGCCCACCCGTGGCTGGGCGTGCAGAACTGTTTGCGTGTGCCTCTGGGTGTTCACACGGCCGGCCCACCCGTGGGTGAAGGCGTGCAGAAAAAGCCTGAGGTTGCCCCTGGGGTGTGCGCTAAGGTAGGCCCACCCGTGTGTGGGCGTGCAGAAGAGCCTGCGGTTGCCTCTGGGTGTGTCGCCCGGCCGGCCCACCCGTGGGTGAGGGCGTGCAGAAGGGTTTGCGTTTGCCTCTGAGTGTGCCGCCCGCGGCCCGGTCCACCCGTGGGTGGGGCCGTGCAGAACTGTTTGGGTGTGGCTCTGCGTGTGCCGCCACGGCCCGACCCACCCGTGGGTGAAGCGTGCAGAAGGGTTTCGCGTTTGCCTCTGACTGTGCCGCCCGCGGCCGGCCCACCCGTTGGTGGGTGTGCAGAAGAGCCCTGCGGTTGCCTCTGGATGTGCAGCCACGGCCCGGCCTACCCGTGGGTGGGCATGCAGAAGGGCCTCGCGATTACCTCTGGGTGTGCCGCTACGGCCAGCCCACCGATGGGTGGGGCGTGCAGAAAGAGCCTGCAGTTTCTTCTGGGTTGGCGCTAGCGAGCAGCCCACCCGTGGGTGGGCGTGCAGAACTGTTTGCGTGTGCCTCTGGGTGTGCCGCCAAAGGCTGGCCCACCCGTGGGTGAAGCGTGCAGAACTGTTTCGCGTAGTGCCTCGGGGTGTGCGCCCACGGCTCCCACCCGTGGGTGGGCGTGCAGAACTGTTTGCGTGTGGCTCTGCGTGTGCCGCCCACGGCCGGCAGCACCCGATGGGTGAAGGCGTGCAGTAGGGCCTGCATTTTTCCCCCTGGGTGTGCCATGCGGCCGGCCCACCGATTAGTGGGTGTGCAGAAGGCCCTGCGGTTGCCTCTGAGTGTGCAGCCACGGCCCGGCCTACCCGTGGGTGGGGCGTGCAGAAGAGCCTGCGATTACCTCTGGGTGTGCCGCCCACGGCCAGCCCACTTTCGTGGGTGGGGCGTGCAGAAAGGGCCTGCAGTTTCTTCTGGGTTGGCGCAGCGAGCAGCCCACCCGTGGGTGGGCGTGCAGAACTGTTCTGCGTGTGCCTCTGGGTGTGCCGCCAAGGCGGCCCACCCGTGGGTGGGCGTGCAGAACTGTTCGCGTGTGCCTCTGGGTGTGCTGCCACGGCCCGGCCCACCCGTGGGTGGGGCGTGCAGAAGAGCCTGCTTTTCCCCCTGGGTGTGCCGCCACGGTAGGCCCACCAGTGTGTGGGGAGTGCAGAAGGGCCTGCGCTTTGCCTCTGGGTGTGCTGCCATGGCCGGCCCACTGCGTGGGTGGGGGGGGCGTGCAGAAAGAGCCTGCAGTTTCTTCTGGGTTGGCCTTAGCGTCCAGATTACCCGTGGGTGGGCGTGCAGAACTGTTAGCGTGTGCCTCTGGGTGTGCCGCCACGACCGGCCCACCCGTGAGTTGGCGTGCAGAACTGTTTGCGTGTGCCTCTGGGTGTGCCGCCACGGCCGGCCCACCCGTGGGTGGGCGTGCAGAAGGGCCTGCGGTTGCCTCTGGGTGTGCCGCCACGGCCGGCCCACCCGTGGGTGGGCGTGCAGAAGGGTTTGCGTTTGCCTCTGGGTGTGCCGCCACGGCCAGCCCACCCGTGAGTGGGGGGCGTGCAGAACGACCTGCAGTTTCTTCTGGGTTGGCCTTAGCGACCAGCTTTCCGTGGGTGGGCGTGCAGAACTGTTTGCGTTTGCCATTGGGTGTGCCGCCACGGCCGGCCCACCCGTGGGTGGGCGTGCAGAACTGTTTGCGTGTGCCTCTGGGTGTGCCGCCACGGCCGGCCCACCCGTGCGTGGGCGTGCAGAAGGGCCTGCGTTTGCCTCTGGGTTGACGCAACGACCAGCTTACCTGTAGGTGGGCGTGCAGAACTGTTTGTGTGTGCCTCTGGGTGTGCCACCACGACCGGCCCACCCGTGTGTGGGCGTGCAGAAGGGCCTGCGGTTGCCTCTGGGTGTGCGCTACCGCCCGGCCAGATTACCGTGGGTGGGGAGCGTGCAGAAGGGCCTCGCGGTTGCCTCTGGGTTTTGCCGCCCACGGCCGGCCCACCAGTGGATGGGGCGTGCAGAAGGCCCTGCGGTTGCCTCTGGAGTGCGCCACCCGGCCGGCCCCACCCGTGGGTGGGGCGTGCAGAAGAGCCTGCGTTTTCCTCTGGGTGCGCCACCACGGCCAGCCCACCCGTGGAGTGGGGCGTGCAGAAAAGACCTGCAATTTCTTCTGGGTTGGCCCATAGCGACCAGCTTTCCCGTGGGTGAAGCGTCCAGAACAGTTTGCGTGTGCCTCAATGTGTGCGCCCGCGGCCCGGCCCACCCGTGGGTGGGGGCGTGCTGAACTGTTTGCGTGTGCCTCTGGGTGTGCCGCCACTGCCGGCCCACCCGTGCTTGGGCGTGCAGAAGGGTGTGCGTTTGCCTCTGACTGTGCCGCCACGGCCGGCCCACCCGTTGGTGGGTGTGCAGAAGGGCCTGCGTTTGCCTCTGGGTGTGCAGGCACGGCCGGCCTACCGGTGGGTGGGAGTGCAGAAGGGCCTGCGGTTAGATCTGGGTGTGCCGCCACGGCCAGCCCACCCGTGGGTGGGCGTGCAGAAGAGCCTGCAGTTTCTTCTGGGTTGGCCCTTAGCGACCAGCTTACCCGTGGGTGGGGCGTGTAGAACTGTTGCGTGTGCCTCTGGGTGTGCCCGCCATGCGGCCGGCCTACCGTGGCTGGGCGTGCAGAACTGTTTGCGTGTGCCTCTGGAGTGTTCCGCCACGGCCGGCCCACCCGTGGGTGGGGCGTGCAGAAAAACCTGAGAGTTGCCCCTGGGGGTGCACGCCCGCGGTAGGCCCACCCGTGTGTGGGGCGTGCAGAAGAGCCTCGCGGTTGCCTCTGGGTGTGTCGCCACGGCCGGCCAACCCTGTGGGTGGGGCGTGCAGAAGGGTTTGCGTTTGCCTCTGAGTGTGCCGCCACGGCCGGTCCACCCGTGGGTGGGCATGCAGAAGAGCCCTGCGATTACCTCTGGGTGTGCGCTTCACGGCCAGCCCACCCGTGGAGTGAGGCGTGCAGAAGAGCCTCCTGTTTCTTCTGGGTTGGCATAGCGACCAGCTTTCCCGTGGGTGGGCGTGCAGAACTGTTTGCGTGTGCCTCTGGGTGTGCCGCCCACGGTCAGCCCAGCCGTGGGTGGGCGTGCAGAACTGTTTGCGTGTGGCTCTGGGTGTGCGCTGACGGCCGGCCCACCTGTGGGTGGGCGTGCATAAAACCCAGCGGTTGCCTCTGACTGTGCGCTTCACGGCCCGGCCAACCGTGTGTGGGCGTGCAGAACTGTTTCGCGTGTGCCTCTGGGTGTGCCGCCACGGCGGCCCACCCGTGGGTGGGCTGTGAAGAAGAGCCTCGCGGTTGCCTCTGGGTGTGCCGCCCGCGGCCGGCCCACCCGTGGTTGGGCTTGCTGAAGGGCCTGCGGTTAGCTCTGGGTGTGCCGCCACAGCCAGCCCACCGATGGGTGGGGCGTGCAGAAAAGAGCCTACAGTTTCTTCTGGGTTGGCCCGTAGCGACCAGATTACCCGTGGGTGGGGCGTGCTGAACTGTTTGCGTGTGCCTCTGGGTGTGCCGCCACTGCCGGCCCACCCGTGCTTGGGCGTGCAGAAGGGTGTGCGTTTGCCTCTGACTGTGCCGCCACGGCCGGCCCACCCGTTGGTGGGTGTGCAGAAGGGCTTGCGTTTGCCTCTGGGTGTGCAGGCACGGCCGGCCTACCCGTGGGTGGGAGTGCAGAAGGGCCTGCGATTAGATCTGGGTGTGCCGCCACGGCCAGCCCACCCGATGGAGTAGGCGTGCAGAAGAGCCTGCAGTTTCTTCTGGGTTGACGCATAGCGACCAGCTTACCCGTGGGTGGGCGTGCAGAACTGTTTGCGTGTGCCTCTGGGTGTGCCGCCACGGCCGGCCTACCCGTGGCTGAGGCGTGCAGAACTGTTTCGCGTGTGCCTCTGAGTGTTCATACGGCCGGCCCACCCGTGGGTGGGCTGCAGAAAAAACCTGAGGTTGCCCCTGGGGGTGCCGCCACGGTAGGCCCACCCGTGTGTGGGCGTGCAGAAGAGCCTGCGGTTGCCTCTGGGTGTGTCGCCACGGCCGGCCAACCCGTGGGTGGGCGTGCAGAAGGGTTTGCGTTTGCCTCTGAGTGTGCCGCCACGGCCGGTCCACCCGTGGGTGGGCATGCAGAAGGGCCTGCGATTACCTCTGGGTGTGCCGCTACGGCCAGCCCACCCGTGGGTGGGCGTGCAGAAGGGCCTGCTGTTTCTTCTGGGTTGACGCAACGACCAGCTTTCCCGTGGGTGGGCGTGCAGAACTGTTTGCGTGTGCCTCTGGGTGTGCCGCCACGGTCGCCCAGCCGTGGGTGGGCGTGCAGAACTGTTTGCGTGTGGCTCTGGGTGTGCCGCGACGGCCGGCCCACCTGTGGGTGGGCGTGCATAAGGCCCAGCGGTTGCCTCTGACTGTGCCGCTACGGCCGGCCAACCGTGTGTGGGCGTGCAGAACTGTTTGCGTGTGCCTCTGGGTGTGCCGCCACGGCCGGCCCACCCGTGGGTGGGGCGTGAAGAAGGGGCCTCGCGGTTGCCTCTGGGTGTGCGCCACACGGCCGACCCACCCGTGGTTGGGCTTGCTGAAGGGCCTCGCGGTTACCTCTGGGTGTGCTCGCCACAGCCAGCCCACCCGTGGGTGGGCGTGCAGAAGGGCCTGCAGTTTCTTCTGGGTTGACGCAACGACCAGATTACCCGTGGGTGGGCGTCCAGAACTGTTTGCGTGTGCCTCAATGTGTGCCGCCACGGCCGGCCCACCCGTGGGTGGGCGTGCTGAACTGTTTGCGTGTGCCTCTGGGTGTGCCGCCACGGCCGGCCCACCCGTGGGTGGAGGTGCAGAAGGGCCTGCGTTTGCCTCTGGGTGTGCAGGCACGGCCGGCCTACCCGTGGGTGGGAGTGCAGAAGGGCCTGCGATTAGATCTGGGTGTGCCGCCACGGCCAGCCCACCCGTGGGTGGGCGTGCAGAAGGGCCTGCAGTTTCTTCTGGGTTGACGCAACGACCAGCTTACCCGTGGGTGGGCGTGCAGAACTGTTTGCGTGTGCCTCTGGGTGTGCCGCCACGGCCGGCCCACCCGTGGCTGGGCGTGCAGAACTGTTTGCGTGTGCCTCTGAGTGTTCCCGCCACGGCCGACCCACCCGTGGGTGGGGCGTGCAGAAAAGCCTGAGGTTGCCCTGGGGGTGCCGCCACGGTAGGCCCACCCGTGTGTGGGCGTGCAGAAGAGCCTGCGGTTGCCTCTGGGTGTGTCGCCACGGCCGGCCAACCCGTGGGTGGGCGTGCAGAAGGGTTTGCGTTTGCCTCTGAGTGTGCCGCCACGGCCGGTCCACCCGTGGGTGAGGCGTGCAGAACTGTTTGGGTGTGGCTCTGCGTGTGCACGCCGCGGCCGGCCCACCCGTGGGGTGGGCGTGCAGAAGGGTTTGCGTTTGCCTCTGAGTGTGCCGCCCACGGCCCGGCCCACCCGTTGGTGGGTGTGCAGAAGGCCCTGCGGTTGCCTCTGGATGTGCAGCCCTCGGCCGGCCTACCCGTGGGTGGGCATGCAGAAGGGCCTCGCGATTACCTCTGGGTGTGCCGCCACGGACAGCCCACCCGTGGGTGAAGCGTGCAGAAGAGCCTGCAGTTTCTTCTGGGTTGACGCAACGAGCAGCCCACCCGTAGGTGGGCGTGCAGAACTGTTTGCGTGTGCCTCTGGGTGTGCCGCCAAGGCCGGCCCACCCGTGGGTGGGCGTGCAGAACTGTTTGCGTGTGCCTCGGGGTGTGCCGCCACGGCGGCCCACCCGTGGGTGGGCGTGCAGAACTGTTTGCGTGTGGCTCTGCGTGTGCCGCCACGGCCGGCGCACCCGTGGGTGGGCGTGCAGTAGGGCCTGCATTTTCCCCTGGGTGTGCCGCCACGGCCGGCCCACCCGTTGGTGGGTGTGCAGAAGGCCCTGCGGTTGCCTCTGAGTGTGCAGCCACGGCCGGCCTACCCGTGGGTGGGAGTGCAGAAGGGCCTGCGATTACCTCTGGGTGTGCCGCCACGGCCAGCCCACTCGTGGGTGGGCGTGCAGAAGGGCCTGCAGTTTCTTCTGGGTTGACGCAACGAGCAGCCCACCCGTAGGTGGGCGTGCAGAACTGTTTGCGTGTGCCTCTGGGTGTGCCGCCAAGGCCGGCCCACCCGTAGGTGGGCGTGCAGAACTGTTTGCGTGTGCCTCTGGGTGTGCTGCCACGGACGGCCCTCCCGAGGGTGGGCGTCCAGAACTGTTTGCGTGTGCCTCTGGGTGTGCCGCCACCGCCGGCCCACCCGTTGGTGGGTGTGCAGAAGGGCCTGCTTTTCCCCCTGGGTGTGCCGCCACGGTAGGCCCACCAGTGTGTGGGCGTGCAGAAGGGCCTGCGCTTGCCTCTGGGTGTGCCGCCATGGCCGGCCCACTCGTGGGTGGGCGTGCAGAAGGGCCTGCAGTTTCTTCTGGGTTGACGCAACGTCCAGATTACCCGTGGGTGGGCGTGCAGAACTGTTAGCGTGTGCCTCTGGGTGTGCCGCCACGACCGGCCCACCCGTGAGTTGGCGTGCAGAACTGTTTGCGTGTGCCTCTGGGTGTGCCGCCACGGCCGGCCCACCCGCTGGGTGGGCGTGCAGAAGGGCCTGCGGTTGCCTCTGGGTGTGCCGCCACGGCCGGCCCACCCGTGAGTGGGCGTGCAGAAGGGTTTGCGTTTGCCTCTGGGTGTGCCGCCACTGCCGGCCCACCCGTGCTTGAAGCGTGCAGAAGGGTTTGCGTTTGCCTCTGACTGTGCCGCCACGGCCGGCCCACCCGTTGGTGGGTGTGCAGAAGGCCCTCGCGGTTGCCTCTGGGTGTGCAGCCACGGCCGGCCTACCCGTGGGTGGGCATGCAGAAGGGCCTCGCGATTACCTCTGGGTGTGCCGCCACGGCCAGCCCACCCGATGGGTGGGGCGTGCAGAAGGAGCCTGCAGTTTCTTCTGGGTTGACGCCAGCGACCAGCTTTCCCGTGGGTGGGCGTGCAGAACTGTTTGCGTTTGCCATTGGGTGTGCCGCCACGGCCGGCCCACCCGTGGGTGGGCGTGCAGAACTGTTTGCGTGTGCCTCTGGGTGTTCCGCCACGGCCGGCCCACCGATGCGTGGGGCGTGCAGAAGGGCCTCGCGTTTGCCTCTGGGTTGACGTAAACGACCAGCTTACCTGTAGGTGGGGCGTGCAGAACTGTTTGTGTGTGCCTCTGGGTGTGCCACCACGACCGGCCCACCCGTGTGTGGGGCGTGCAGAAGGGCCTCGCGGTTGCCTCTGGGTGTGCGCTACCGCCCGACCCCACCGTGGGTGGGGGCGTGCAGAAGGGCCTGCGGTTGCCTCTGGGCTTGCCGCCCACGGCCGGCCCACCAATGGATGGGGCGTGCAGAAGGCCCTCGCGGTTGCCTCTGGGTGTTCGCCACACGGCCCGGCCCACCCGTGCGTGGGCGTGCAGAAGGGCCTGCGTTTTCCTCTGGGTTGACGCAACGACCAGCTTACCTGTAGGTGGGCGTGCAGAACTGTTTGTGTGTGCCTCTGGGTGTGTTGCCACGGCCGGCCCTACCGTGGGTGGGTGTGCAGAAGGGCCTGCGGTTGCCTCTGGGCGTGCCGCTACGGCCGGCCTACCCGTGAGTGGGCATGCAGAAGGGCCTGCGTTTACCTCTGGGTGTGCCGCCACGGCCAGCCCACCCGTGGGTGGGCGTGCAGAAGGGCCTGCAGTTTCTTCTGGGTTGACGCAACGACCAGCTTTCCCGTGGGTGGGCGTCCAGAACAGTTTGCGTGTGCCTCAATGTGTGCCGCCACGGCCGGCCCACCCGTGGGTGGGCGTGCTGAACTGTTTGCGTGTGCCTCTGGGTGTGCCGCCACTGCCGGCCCACCCGTGCTTGGGCGTGCAGAAGGGTTTGCGTTTGCCTCTGACTGTGCCGCCACGGCCGGCCCACCCGTTGGTGGGTGTGCAGAAGGGCCTGCGTTTGCCTCTGGGTGTGCAGGCACGGCCGGCCTACCCGTGGGTGGGAGTGCAGAAGGGCCTGCGATTAGATCTGGGTGTGCCGCCACGGCCAGCCCACCCGTGGGTGGGCGTGCAGAAGGGCCTGCAGTTTCTTCTGGGTTGACGCAACGACCAGCTTACCCGTGGCTGGGCGTGCAGAACTGTTTGCGTGTGCCTCTGGGTGTTCCGCCACGGCCGGCCCACCCGTGGGTGGGCGTGCAGAAAGGCCTGAGGTTGCCCCTGGGTGTGCCGCCACGGTAGGCCCACCCGTGTGTGGGCGTGCAGAAGAGCCTGCGGTTGCCTCTGGGTGTGTCGCCACGGCCGGCCCACCCGTGGGTGGGCGTGCAGAAGGGTTTGCGTTTGCCTCTGAGTGTGCCGCCACGGCCGGTCCACCCGTGGGTGGGGCCGTGCAGAACTATTTGCGTGTGGCTCTACGTGTGCCGCCCACGGCCGGCCCACCCGATGGGTAGGCGTGCAGAAGGGTTTGCGTTTGCCTCTGAGTGTGCCGCCACGGCCGGCCCACCCGTTGGTGGGTGTGCAGAAGGCCCTCGCGATTGCCTCTGGATGTGCAGCCACGGCCGGCCCTACCCGTGGGTGGGCATGCAGAAGGGCCTCGCGATTACCTCTGGGTGTGCCGCTACGGCCAGCCCACCCGTGGGTGGGGCGTGCAGAAGGAAGCCTGCTGTTTCTTCTGGGTTGGCCTTAGCGACCAGCTTTCCCGTGGGTGGGCGTGCAGAACTGTTTGCGTGTGCCTCTGGGTGTGCCGCCACGGCGGCCCACCCGTGGGTGGGCGTGCAGAACTGTTTGCGTGTGGCTCTGCGTGTGCCGCCACGGCCGGCGCACCCGTGGGTGGGCGTGCAGTAGGGCCTGCATTTTCCCCTGGGTGTGCCGCCACGGCCGGCCCACCCGTTGGTGGGTGTGCAGAAGGCCCTGCGGTTGCCTCTGAGTGTGCAGCCACGGCCGGCCCTACCCGTGGGTGGGCGTGCAGAAGGGCCTGCGCTTGCCTCTGGGTGTGCCGCCACGGCCAGCCCACTCGTGGGTGGGGCGTGCAGAAGAACCTACAGTTTCTTCTGGGTTGGCCTTAGCGAGCAGCCCACCCGTGGGTAGGCGTGCAGAACTGTTCTGCGTGTGCCTCTGGGTGTGCCGCCAAGGCCGGCCCACCCGTGGGTGGGCGTGCAGAACTGTTTGCGTGTGCCTCTGGGTGTGCTGCCACGGCCGGCCCACCCGTGGGTGGGCGTGCAGAAGGGCCTGCTTTTCCCCCTGGGTGTGCCGCCACGGTAGGCCCAGCAGTGTGTGGGCGTGCAGAAGGGCCTGCGCTTACCTCTGGGTGTGCCGCCATGGCCGGCCCACTCGTGGGTGGGCGTGCAGAAGGGCCTGCAGTTTCTTCTGGGTTGACGCAACGAGCAGCCCACCCGTAGGTGGGCGTGCAGAACTGTTTGCGTGTGCCTCTGGGTGTGCCGCCAAGGCCGGCCCACCCGTGGGTGGGCGTGCAGAACTGCTTTGCGTGTGCCTCTGGGTGTGCTGCCACGGCCGGGCCCACCCGTGGGTGGGCGTGCAGAAGGGCCTGCTTTTCCCCCTGGGTGTGCGCCACGGTAGGCCCACCAGTGTGTGGGGCGTGCAGAAGGGCCTGCGCTTGCCTCTGGGTGTGCCGCCATGGCCGACCCACTCGTGGGTGGGCGTGCAGAAGGGCCTGCAGTTTCTCCTGGGTTGACGCAACGTCCAGATTACCCGTGGGTGGGCGTGCAGAACTGTTAGCGTATGTTTGTGGGTGTGCCGCCACGACCGGCCCACCCGTGATTTGGCGTGCAGAACTGTTTGCGTGTGCCTCTGGGTGTACGCCACGGCCGGCCCACCCGTGGGTGGGGCGTGCAGAAGGGCCTGCGGTTGCCTCTGGGTGTGCCGCTGACGCGGCCTCCACCCGTGGGTGGGGCGTGCAGAAGGGTTTGCGTTTGCCTCTGAGTGTGCCGCCACTGCCGGCCCACCCGTGCTTGGGCGTGCAGAAGGGTTTGCGTTTGCCTCTGACTGTGCCGCCACGGTCGGCCCACCCGTTGGTGGGTGTGCAGAAGGCCCTCGCGGTTGCCTCTGGGTGTGCAGCCCGCGGCCGGCCTACCGTGGGTGGGCATGCAGAAGGGTCTCGCGATTACCTCTGGGTGTGCAGCCACGGCCAGCCCACCCGTGGGTGGGCGTGCAGAAGGGCCTGCAGTTTCTTCTGGGTTGACGCAACGACCAGCTTTCCCGTGGGTGGGCGTGCAGAACTGTTTGCGTTTGCCATTGGGTGTGCCGCCACGGCCGGCCCACCCGTGGGTGGGCGTGCAGAACTGTTTGCGTGTGCCTCTGGGTGTGCCGCCACGGCCGGCCCACCCGTGCGTGGGCGTGCAGAAGGGCCTGCGTTTGCCTCTGGGTTGACGCAACGACCAGCTTACATGTAGGTGGGCGTGCAGAACTGTTTGTGTGTGCCTCTGGGTGTGCCACCACGACCGGCCCACCCGTGTGTGGGCGTGCAGAAGGGCCTGCGGTTGCCTCTGTGTGTGCAGGCACGGCCGGCCTACCCGTGGGTGGGCGTGCAGAAGGGCCTGCGGTTGCCTCTGGGTTTGCCGCCACGGCCGGCCCACCCGTGGGTGGGCGTGCAGAAGGGCCTGCAGTTTCTTCTGGGTTGACGCAACGACCAGCTTACCCGTGGGTGGGCGTGCAGAACTGTTTGCGTGTGCCTCTGGGTGTGCCGCCACGGTTGGCCCACCCGTGGGTGGGCGTGCAGAACTGTTTGCGTGTGCCTCTGGGTGTGCCGCCACAACCGGCCCACCCGTAGGTGGGCGTGCAGAACTGTTTGCGTGTGCCTCTGGGTGTGTACGCCCGCGGTCAGCCCACCCGATGTGGGAGCGTGCAGAAGAGACCCTGCGGTTTGCCTCTGGTTGTGTCGCCGGCCGGCCCACCCGTGGGTGGGCGTGCAGAAGGGTTTGCGTTTGCCTCTGAGTGTGCCGCCACGGCCGGCCCACCCGTTGGTGGGTGTGCAGAAGGCCCTGCGGTTGCCTCTGGATGTGCAGCAACGGCCGGCCTACCCGTGGGTGGGCATGCAGAAGGGCCTGCGATTACCTCTGGGTGTGCGCTTACGGCCAGCCCACCCGTGGGTAAGGCGTGCACAAAGAGCCTGCAGTTTCTTCTAGGTTGGCGCATAGCGACCAGCTTTCCCGTGGGTGGGCGTGCAGAACTGTTTCGCGTGTGCCTCTGGGTGTGCGCCCGCGTTGGCCCAGCCGTGGGTGGGCGTGCAGAACTGTTTGCGTGTGGCTCTGGGTGTGCCGCGACGGCCGGCCCACCTGTGGGTGGGCGTGCATAAGGCCCAGCGGTTGCCTCTGACTGTGCCGCTACGGCCGGCCAACCGTGTGTGGGCGTGCAGAACTGTTTGCGTGTGCCTCTGGGTGTGCCGCCACGGCCGGCCCACCCGTGGGTGGGCGTGAAGAAGGGCCTGCGGTTGCCTCTGGGTGTGTCGCCACGGCCGGCCCACCCGTGGTTGGGCTTGCTGAAGGGCCTGCGGTTACCTCTGGGTGTGCCGCCACAGCCAGCCCACCCGTGGGTGGGGCGTGCAGAAGGAGCCTGCAGTTTCTTCTGGGTTGGCCTAGCGACCAGCTTACCCGTGGGTGAGGCGTGCTGAACTGTTTGCGTGTGCCTCTGGGTGTGCCGCCACGGCCGGCCCACCGTGGAGTGGAGGTGCAGAAGGGCCTGCGTTTGCCTCTGGGTGTGCAGGCACGGCCCGGCCCACCGTGGGTGGGAGTGCAGAAGGGCCCTGCGATTAGATCTGGGTGTGCGCACCACGGCCAGCCCACCCGTGGGTAAGGCGTGCAGAAGGGCCTACAGTTTCTTCTGGGTTGAGGCAACGACCAGCTTACCCGTGGCTGGGCGTGCAGAACTGTTTGCGTGTGCCTCTGGGTGTGCCGCCACGGCCGGCCCACCCGTGGCTGGGCGTGCAGAACTGTTTGCGTGTGCCTCTGGGTGTTCCGCCACGGCCGGCCCACCCGTGGGTGGGTGTGCAGAAAGGCCTGAGGTTGCCCCTGGGTGTGTTGCCACCATAGGCCCACCCGTGTGTGGGCGTGCAGAAGAGCCTGCGGTTGCCTCTGGGTGTGTCGCCACGGCCCGGCCCACCCGTGGGTGGGGCGTGCAGAAGGGTTTGCGTTTGCCTCTGAGTGTGCCGCCACGGCCGGTCCACCCGTGGGTAGGGCGTGCAGACCTGTTTGCGTGTGGCTCTGCGTGTGCCGCTGCGGCCGGCCCACCCGTGGGTGGGCGTGCAGAAGGGTTTGCGTTTGCCTCTGAGTGTGCCATACGGCCGGCCCACCCGTTGGTGGGTGTGCAGAAGGCCCTGCGGTTGCCTCTGGATGTGCAGCCACGGCCGGCCTACCCGTGGGTGGGCATGCAGAAGGGCCTGCGATTACCTCTGGGTGTGCCGCCACGGCCAGCCCACTCGTGGGTGGGGCGTGCAGAAGGGCCTGCAGTTTCTTCTGGGTTGGCGCTTAGCGAGCAGCCCACCCGTAGGTGGGCGTGCAGAACTGTTTGCGTGTGCCTCTGGGTGTGCCGCCAAGGCCGGCCCACCCGTAGGTGGGCGTGCAGAACTGTTTGCGTGTGCCTCTGGGTGTGCCGCCACGGTTGGCCCACCCGTGGGTGGGCGTGCAGAACTGTTTGCGTGTGCCTCTGGGTGTGCGCTACAACCGGCCCACCCGTGGGTGGGCGATGCAGAACTGTTTGCGTGTGCCTCTGGGTGTGCGCCGCGATTAAGCCCAGCCGTGGGTGGGGCGTGCAGAACTGTTTCGCGTGTGGCTCTGGGTGTGCCGCGACGGCCGGCCCGCCTGTGGGTGAGGCGTGCATAAAGGCCCAGCGGTTGCCTCTGACTGTGCGCCCTACGGGCCGGCCCAACCGTGTGTGAGGCGTGCAGAACTGTTTGCGTGTGCCTCTGGGTGTGCCATACGGCGGCCCACCCGTGGGTGAAGCGTGAAGAAGGGCCTGCGATTGCCTCTGGGTGTGCCGCCACGGCCCGGCCCACCCGTGTTTGGAGCTTGCTGAGCGGCCTCGCGGTTACCTCTGGGTGTGCGCCACGACGGCCAGCCCACCCGTGGGTGGGAGCGTGCAGAAGGAGCCTGCAGTTTCTTCTGGGTTGACGGAACGACCAGCTTACCCGTGGGTGGGCGTCCAGAACTGTTTGCGTGTGCCTCAATGTGTGCCGCCACGGCCGGCCCACCCGTGGGTGGGCGTGCTGAACTGTTTGCGTGTGCCTCTGGGTGTGCCGCCACGGCCGGCCCACCCGTGGGTGGAGGTGCAGAAGGGCCGGGCGTTTTGCCCCCTGGGTGTGCCGCCACGGCCGGCCCACACCATTGGTGGGTGTGCAGAAGGGCCTGCGTTTGCCTCTGGGTGTGCAGGTACGGCCGGCCTACCCGTGGGTGGGAGTGCAGAAGGGCCTGCGATTAGATCTGGGTGTCGCCACGGCCAGCCCGACCCGTGGGTGGGCGTGCAGAAGGGCCTGCAGTTTCTTCTGGGTTGACGCTAGCGACCAGATTACCCGTGGGTGGGCGTGCAGAACTGTTTGCGTGTGCCTCTGGGTGTGCCGCCAAGGCCGGCCCACCCGTGGCTGGGCGTGCAGAACTGTTTGCGTGTGGCTCTGGGTGTGCCGCGGCGGCCGGCCCACCTGTGGGTGGGCGTGCATAAGGCCCAGCGGTTGCCTCTGACTGTGCCGCTACGGCCGGCCAACCGTGTGTGGGCGTGCAGAACTGTTTGCGTGTGCCTCTGGGTGTGCCGCCACGGCCGGCCCACCCGTGGGTGGGCGTGAAGAAGGGCCTGCGGTTGCCTCTGCGTGTGTCGCCACGGCCGGCCCACCCGTGGTTGGGCTTGCTGAAGGGCCTGCTGTTACCTCTGGGTGTGCCGCCACAGCCAGCCCACCCGTGGGTGGGCGTGCAGAAGGGCCTGCAGTTTCTTCTGGGTTGACGCAACGACCAGCTTACCCGTGGGTGGGCGTGCTGAACTGTTTGCGTGTGCCTCTGGGTGTGCCGCCACGGCCGGCCCACCCGTGGGTGGAGGTGCAGAAGGGCCTGCGTTTGCCTCTGGGTGTGCAGGCACGGCCGGCCTACCCGTGGGTGGGAGTGCAGAAGGGCCTGCGATTAGATCTGGGTGTGCCGCCACGGCCAGCCCACCCGTGGGTGGGCGTGCAGAAGGGCCTACAGTTTCTTCTGGGTTGAGGCAACGACCAGCTTACCCGTGGCTGGGCGTGCAGAACTGTTTGCGTGTGCCTCTGGGTGTGCCGCCACGGCCGGCCCACCCGTGGCTGGGCGTGCAGAACTGTTTGCGTGTGCCTCTGGGTGTTCCGCCACGGCCGGCCCACCCGTGGGTGGGTGTGCAGAAAGGCCTGAGGTTGCCCCTGGGTGTGCCGCCACCGTAGGCCCACCCTTGTGTGGGCGTGCAGAAGGGCCTGCGGTTGCCTCTGGGTGTGTCGCCACGGCCGGCCCACCCGTGGGTGGGCGTGCAGAAGGGTTTGCGTTTGCCTCTGAGTGTGCCGCCACGGCCGGTCCACCCGTGGGTGGGCGTGCAGACCTGTTTGCGTGTGGCTCTGCGTGCGCCGCCACGGCCGGCCCACCCGTGGGTGGGCGTGCAGAAGGGTTTGCGTTTGCCTCTGAGTGTGCCGCCACGGCCGGCCCACCCGTTGGTGGGTGTGCAGAAGGCCCTGCGGTTGCCTCTGGATGTGCAGCCACGGCCGGCCTACCCGTGGGTGGGCATGCAGAAGGGCCTGCGATTACCTCTGGGTGTGCCGCCACGGCCAGCCCACTCGTGGGTGGGCGTGCAGAAGGGCCTGCAGTTTCTTCTGGGTTGACGCAACGAGCAGCCCACCCGTAGGTGGGCGTGCAGAACTGTTTGCGTGTGCCTCTGGGTGTGCCGCCAAGGCCGGCCCACCCGTAGGTGGGCGTGCAGAACTGTTTGCGTGTGCCTCTGGGTGTGCCGCCACAACCGGCCCACCCGTAGGTGGGCGTGCAGAACTGTTTGCGTGTGCCTCTGGGTGTGCCGCCACGGTCGCCCAGCCGTGGGTGGGCGTGCAGAACTGTTTGCGTGTGGCTCTGGGTGTGCCGCGACGGCCGGCCCGCCTGTGGGTGGGCGTGCATAAGGCCCAGCGGTTGCCTCTGACTGTGCCGCTACGGCCGGCCAACCGTGTGTGGGCGTGCAGAACTGTTTGCGTGTGCCTCTGGGTGTGCCGCCACGGCCGGCCCACCCGTGGGTGGGCGTGAAGAAGGGCCTGCGATTGCCTCTGGGTGTGCCGCCACGGCCGGCCCACCCGTGTTTGGGCTTGCTGAACGGCCTGCGGTTACCTCTGGGTGTGCCGCCACGGCCAGCCCACCCGTGGGTGGGCGTGCAGAAGGGCCTGCAGTTTCTTCTGGGTTGACGCAACGACCAGCTTACCCGTGGGTGGGCGTCCAGAACTGTTTGCGTGTGCCTCAATGTGTGCCGCCACGGCCGGCCCACCCGTGGGTGGGCGTGCTGAACTGTTTGCGTGTGCCTCTGGGTGTGCCGCCACGGCCGGCCCACCCGTGGGTGGAGGTGCAGAAGGGCCGGCGTTGCCCTGGGTGTGCCGCCCGCGGCCGGCCCACCCATTGGTGGGTGTGCAGAAGGGCCTGCGTTTGCCTCTGGGTGTGCAGGCACGGCCGGCCTACCGTGGGTGGGAGTGCAGAAGGGCCTGCGATTAGATCTTGGGTGTGCTGCCACACGGCCAGCCCACCCGTGGGTGGGCGTGCAGAAGGGCCTGCAGTTTCTTCTGGGTTGACGCAACGACCAGCTTACCCGTGGGTGGGCGTGCAGAACTGTTTGCGTGTGCCTCTGGGTGTGCCGCCACGGCCGGCCCACCCGTGGCTGGGCGTGCAGAACTGTTTGCGTGTGCCTCTGGGTGTTCCGCCACGGCCGGCCCACCCGTGGGTGGGCGTGCAGAAAGGCCTGAGGTTGCCCCTGGGTGTGCCGCCACGGCCGGCCCACCCGTGTGGGCGTGCAGAAGGGCCTGCGGTTGCCTCTGGGTGTGTCGCATGGCCGGCCCACCCGTGGGTGGGGCGTGCAGAAGGGTTTGCGTTTGCCTCTGAGTGTGCCGCCACGGCCGGTCCACCCGTGGGTGGGCGTGCAGAACTGTTTGGGTGTGGCTCTGTGTGTGCCGCCACGGCCGGCCCACCCGTGGGTGGGCGTGCAGAAGGGTTTGCGTTTGCCTCTGAGTGTGCCGCCACGGCCGGCCCACCCGTTGGTGGGTGTGCAGAAGGCCCTGCGGTTGCCTCTGGATGTGCAGCCACGGCCGGCCTACCCGTGGGTGGGCATGCAGAAGGGCCTGCGATTACCTCTGGGTGTGCCGCCACGGCCAGCCCACCCGTGGGTGGGCGTGCAGAAGGGCCTGCTGTTTCTTCTGGGTTGACGCAACGACCAGCTTTCCCGTGGGTGGGCGTGCAGAACTGTTTGCGTGTGCCTCTGGGTGTGCCGCCACGGTCGCCCAGCCGTGGGTGGGCGTGCAGAACTGTTTGCGTGTGGCTCTGGGTGTGCCGCGACGGCCGGCCCACCTGTGGGTGGGCGTGCATAAGGCCCAGCGGTTGCCTCTGACTGTGCCGCTACGGCCGGCCAACCGTGTGTGGGCGTGCAGAACTGTTTGCGTGTGCCTCTGGGTGTGCCGCCACGGCCGGCCCACCCGTGGGTGGGCGTGAAGAAGGGCCTGCGGTTGCCTCTGGGTGTGTCGCCACGGCCAGCCCACCCGTGGTTGGGCTTGCTGAAGGGCCTGCTGTTACCTCTGGGTGTGCCGCCACGGCCAGCCCACCCGTGGGTGGGCGTGCAGAAGGGCCTGCAGTTTCTTCTGGGTTGACGCAACGACCAGCTTACCCGTGGGTGGGCGTGCAGAACTGTTTGCGTGTGCCTCTGGGTGTGCCGCCACGGCCGGCCCACCCGTGGCTGGGCGTGCAGAACTGTTTGCGTGTGCCTCTGGGTGTTCACGCCGGCCGGCCCACCCGTGGGTGGGTGTGCAGAAAGGCCTGAGGTTGCCCTGGGTGTGCCGCCACCGTAGGGCCCACCCGTGTGTGGGGCGTGCAGAAGAGCCTGCGGTTGCCTCTGGGTGTGTCGCCCACGGCCGGCCCACCCGTGGGTGGGGCGTGCAGAAGGGTTTGCGTTTGCCTCTGGAGTGTGCCGCCCACGGCCGGTCCACCCGTGGGTGGGCGTGCAGAACTGTTTGCGTGTGGCTCTGCGTGTGCACCGCCGGCCGGCCCACCCGTGGGTGGGGCGTGCAGAAGGGTTTCGCGTTTGCCTCTGGGTGTGCCGCCACGGCCGGCCCACCCGTTGGTGGGTGTGCAGAAGGCCCTGCGGTTGCCTCTGGATGTGCAGCCACGGCCGGCCTACCCGTGGGTGGGCATGCAGAAGGGCCTGCGATTACCTCTGGGTGTACACCACGGCCAGCCCACTCGTGGGTGGGGCGTGCAGAAGGGCCTGCAGTTTCTTCTGGGTTGGCCTAGCGAGCAGCCCACCCGTAGGTGGGGCGTGCAGAACTGTTTGCGTGTGCCTCTGGGTGTGCGCCAAGGCCGGCCCACCCGTAGGTGGGCGTGCAGAACTGTTTCGCGTGTGCCTCTGGGTGTGCTGCTACGGCCGGCCCACCCGTGGGTGGGCGTGCAGAAGGGCCTGCTTTTCCCCTGGGTGTGCCGCTCACGGTAGGCCCACCAGGAGTGTGTAAGGGCGTGCAGAAGGGCCCTGCGCTTTCCTCTGGGTGTGCCGCCATGGCCGGCCCACTGTGGGTGGGCGTGCAGAAGGGCCTGCAGTTTCTTCTGGGTTGGCCTTAACGTCCAGATTACCCGTGGGTGGGGCGTGCAGAACTGTTAGCGTGTGCCTCTGGGTGTGCCGCCACGACCCGGCCCACCCGTAGGTGGGCCGTGCAGAACTTGTTTGCGTGTGCCTCTGGGTGTGCCGCCACGGCCGGCCCACCCGTGGGTGGGCGTGCAGAAGGGCCTCGCGGTTGCCTCTGGGTGTGCCGCCACGGCCGGCCCACCCGTGGGTGGGGCGTGCAGAAGGGTTTCGCGTTTGCCTCTGGGTGTGCCGCCACTGCCGGCCCACCCGTGCTTGGCGTGCAGAAGGGTTTTCGCGTTTGCCTCTGACTGTGCGCCCGCGGCCGACCCACCCGTTGGTGGGTGTGCAGAAGGCCCTCGCGGTTGCCTCTGGGTGTGCAGCCACGGCCGGCCTACCCGTGGGTGGGCATGCAGAAGGGCCTCGCGATTACCTCTGGGTGTGCCGCCACGGCCAGCCCACCCGTGGGTGGGCGTGCAGAAACGGCCTGCAGTTTCTTCTGGGTTGGCCCTAGCGACCAGCTTTCCCGTGGGTGGGCGTGCAGAACTGTTTGCGTTTGCCATTGGGTGTGCCGCCACGGCCCGGCCCACCCGTGGGTGGGCGTGCAGAACTGTTTGCGTGTGCCTCTGGGTGTGCCGCCCGCGGCCGGCCCACCCGTCGTAAGGCGTGCAGAAGGGCCTGCGTTTGCCTCTGGGTTGGCCATAGCGACCAGCTTACCTGTAGGTGGGGCGTGCAGAACTGTTTGTGTGTGCCTCTGGGTGTGCCACCACGACCGGCCCACCCGTGTGTGGGCGTGCAGAAGGGCCTGCGGTTGCCTCTGGGTGTGCCGCTACCGCCGGCCCACCCGTGGGTGGGCGTGCAGAAGGGCCTGCGGTTGCCTCTGGGTTTGCCACCACGGCCGGCCCACCAGTGGATGGGCGTGCAGAAGGCCCTGCGGTTGCCTGTGGGTGCGCCATTACGGCCGGCCCACCCGTGGGTGGGCGTGCAGAAGGGTTTCGCGTTTGCCTCTGGGTGTGCCGCCACGGCCGGCCCACCCGTGTGTGGGCGTGCAGGAGGGCCTGCGGTTGCCTCTGGGTTTGCTACCACGGCGGCCCACCAGAGCATAGGCGTGCAGAATGCCCTGCGGTTGCCTGTGGGTGTGCAGCCACGGCCAGCCCACCCTTGGGTGGACGTGCAGAAGGAGCCTGCAGTTTCTTCTGGGTTGGCCCTTAGCGACCAGCTTTCCGTGGGTGGGCGTCCAGGACTGTTTGCGTGTGCCTCAATGTGTGCCTACGGCCGGCCCACCCGTGGGTGGGCGTGCTGAACTGTTTGCGTGTGCCTCTGGGTGTACGCCACGCGGCCGGCCCACCCGTGGGTGGAGGTGCAGAAGGGCCTGCGTTTGCCCCTGGGTGTGCCGCCACGGCCGGCCCACCCATTGGTGGGTGTGCAGAAGGGCCTGCGTTAGCCTCTCGCGTGTGCAGGCACGGCCGGCCTACCGATGGGTGGGAGTGCAGAAGGGCCTGCGATTAGATCTGGGTGTGCGCCCACGGCCAGCCCACCCGATGGGTGGGGCGTGCAGAAGAGCCTGCAGTTTCTTCTGGGTTGGCCTAGCGACCAGCTTTCCCGTGGGTGGGGCGTGCAGAATTGTTTGCGTGTGCCTCTGGGTGTGCGCCCGCGGCCGGCCCACCCGTGGGTGGGCGTGCAGAACTGTTTGCGTGTGCCTCTGGGTGTTCACGCGGCCGGCCCACCCGTGGGTGGGCGTGCAGAAAGAGCCTACGGTTGCCTCTGGGTGTGTCGCCCGCGGCCGGCCCACCCGTGGGTGAAGCGTGCAGAAGGGTTTCGCGTTTGCCTCTGAGTGTGCCGCCACGGCCGGTCCACCCGTGGGTGGGCGTGCAGAACTGTTTGCGTGTGGCTCTGCGTGTGCCGCCACGGCCGGCCCACCCGTGGGTGGGCGTGCAGAAGGGTTTGCGTTTGCCTCTGAGTGTGCCGCCACGGCCGGCCCACCCGTTGGTGGGTGTGCAGAAGGCCCTGCGGTTGCCTCTGGATGTGCAGCCACGGCCGGCCTACCCGTGGGTGGGCATGCAGAAGGGCCTGCGATTACCTCTGGGTGTGCCGCCACGGCCAGCCCACTCGTGGGTGGGCGTGCAGAAGGGCCTGCAGTTTCTTCTGGGTTGACGCAACGAGCAGCCCACCCGTAGGTGGGCGTGCAGAACTGTTTGCGTGTGCCTCTGGGTGTGCCGCCAAGGCCGGCCCACCCGTAGGTGGGCGTGCAGAACTGTTTGCGTGTGCCTCTGGGTGTGCTGCCACGGCCGGCCCACCCGTGGGTGGGCGTGCAGAAGGGCCTGCTTTTCCCCCTGGGTGTGCCGCCACGGTAGGCCCACCAGTGTGTGGGCGTGCAGAAGGGCCTGCGCTTGCCTCTGGGTGTGCCGCCATGGCCGGCCCACTCGTGGGTGGGCGTGCAGAAGGGCCTGCAGTTTCTTCTGGGTTGACGCAACGTCCAGATTACCCGTGGGTGGGCGTGCAGAACTGTTAGCGTGTGCCTCTGGGTGTGCCGCCACGACCGGCCCACCCGTGAGTTGGCGTGCAGAACTGTTTGCGTGTGCCTCTGGGTGTGCCCGCCGGCCGGCCCACCCGTGGGTGGGCGTGCAGAAGGGCCTCGCGGTTGCCTCTGGGTGTGCCGCCCACGGCCGGCCCACCCGTGGGTGGGCGTGCAGAAAGAGCCTGCGGTTGCCTCTGGGTGTGTCGCCACGGCCGGCCCACCCGTGGGTGGGCGTGCAGAAGGGTTTGCGTGTGGCTCTGCGTGTGCCGCCCACGGCCGGTCCACCCGATGGGTGGGCGTGCAGAACTGTTTGGCGTGTGGCTCTCGCGTGTGCCGCCACGGCCGACCCACCCGTTGGTGGGTGTGCAGAAGGCCCTCGCGGTTTCCTCTGGATGTGCAGTTACGGCCGGCCTACCCGATGGGTGGGCATGCAGAAGGAGCCTGCGATTACCTCTGGGTGTGCCGCCACGGCCAGCCCACTCGTGGGTGGGCGTGCAGAAGGGCCTGCAGTTTCTTCTGGGTTGGCGCCGACGAGCAGCCCACCCGTGGGTGGGCGTGCAGAACTGTTTCGCGTGTGCCTCTGGGTGTGCCGCCAGGCGGCCCACCCGTAGGTGGGCGTGCAGAACTGTTTGCGTGTGCCTCTGGGTGTGCTGCCACGGCCGGCCCACCCGTGGGTGGGCGTGCAGAAGGGCCTGCTTTTCCCCCTGGGTGTGCCGCCACGGTAGGCCCACCAGTGTGTGGGCGTGCAGAAGGGCCTGCGCTTGCCTCTGGGTGTGCCGCCATGGCCGGCCCACTCGTGGGTGGGCGTGCAGAAGGGCCTGCAGTTTCTTCTGGGTTGACGCAACGACCAGCTTACCCGTGGGTGGGCGTGCAGAACTGTTAGCGTGTGCCTCTGGGTGTGCCGCCACGACCGGCCCACCCGTGAGTTGGCGTGCAGAACTGTTTGCGTGTGCCTCTGGGTGTGCCGCCACGGCCGGCCCACCCGTGGGTGAAGCGTGCAGAAGGGCCTCGCGGTTGCCTCTGGGTGTGCGCCGCGGCCACGACCCACCCGTGGGTGGGGGCGTGCAGAAGGGTTTGCGTTTTCCTCTGGGTGTGCCGCCACTGCCGGCCCACCCGTGCTTGGGCGTGCAGAAGGGTTTGCGTTTGCCTCTGACTGTGCCGCCACGGCCGGCCCACCCGTTGGTGGGTGTGCAGAAGGCCCTGCGGTTGCCTCTGGGTGTGCAGCCACGGCCGGCCTACCCGTGGGTGGGCATGCAGAAGGGCCTGCGATTACCTCTGGGTGTGCCGCCACGGCCAGCCCACCCGTGGGTGGGCGTGCAGAACGGCTTGCAGTTTCTTCTGGGTTGACGCAACAACCAGCTTTCCCGTGGGTGGGCGTGCAGAATTGTTTGCGTTTGCCATTGGGTGTGCCGCCACGGCCGGCCCACCCGTGGGTGGGCGTGCAGAACTGTTTGCGTGTGCCTCTGGGTGTGCCGCCACGGCCGGCCCACCCGTGCGTGGGCGTGCAGAAGGGCCTGCGTTTGCCTCTGGGTTGACGCAACGACCAGCTTACCTGTAGGTGGGCGTGCAGAACTGTTTGTGTGTGCCTCTGGGTGTGCCACCACGACCGGCCCACCCGAGTGTGGGCGTGCAGAAGGGCCTGCGGTTGCCTCTGGGTGTGCCGCTACCGCCGGCCCACCCGTGGGTGGGCGTGCAGAAGGGCCTGCGGTTGCCTCTGGGTTTGCCGCCACGGCCGGCCCACCAGTGGATGGGCGTGCAGAAGGCCCTGCGGTTGACTCTGGGTGTGCCGCCACTGCCGGCCCACCCGTGCTTGGGCGTGCAGAAGGGTTTGCGTTTGCCTCTGGGTGTGTTGCCACGGCCGGCCCTACCGTGGGTGGGTGTGCAGAAGGGCCTGCGGTTGCCTCTGGGCGTGCCGCTACGGCCGGCCTACCCGTGAGTGGGCATGCAAAAGGGCCTCGCGTTTACCTCTGGGTGTGCCGCCCACGGCCAGCCCACCCGTGGGTGGGGCGTGCAGAAGGGCCTGCAGTTTCTTCTGGGTTGGCGCTAGCGACCAGCTTTCCGTGGGTGGGCGTCCAGAACTGTTTGCGTGTGCCTCAATGTGTGCGCTACGGCCGGCCCACCCGTGGGTGGGCCTGCTGAACTGTTCGCGTGTGCCTCTGGGTGTGCCGCCCGCGGCCGGCCCACCCGTGGGTGGAGGTGCAGAAGGGCCTGCGTTTTCCCCTGGGTGTGCGCCACGGCCCGGGCCCACCCATTGGTGGGTGTGCAGAAGGGCCCTGCGTTTGCCTCTGGGTGTGCAGGCACGGCCGGCCTACCCGTGGGTGGGAGTGCAGAAGGGCCTGCGATTAGATCTGGGTGTGCCGCCACGGCCAGCCCACCCGTGGGTGGGCGTGCAGAAGGGCCTGCAGTTTCTTCTGGGTTGACGCAACGACCAGCTTACCCGTGGGTGGGGCGTGCAGAACTGTTTGCGTGTGCCTCTGGGTGTGCCGCCCACGGCCGGCCCACCCGTGGCTGGGCGTGCAGAACTTGTTTGCGTGTGCCTCTGGGTTTTCGCCACGGCCGGCCCACCCGTGGGTGGGGCGTGCAGAAAAAGCCTGAGGTTGCCCCTGGGTGTGCCGCCACGGTAGGCCCACCCGTGTGTGGGGCGTGCAGAAGAGACTCGCGGTTGCCTCTGGGTGTGTCGCCACGGCCGGCCCACCCGTGGGTGAAGCGTGCAGAAGGGTTTCGCGTTTGCCTCTGAGTGTGCCGCCACGGCCGGTCCACCCGTGGGTGGGCGTGCAGAACTGTTTGCGTGTGGCTCTGCGTGTGCCGCCACGGCCGGCCCACCCGTGGGTGGGCGTGCAGAAGGGTTTGCGTTTGCCTCTGAGTGTGCCGCCACGGCCGGCCCACCCGTTGGTGGGTGTGCAGAAGGCCCTGCGGTTGCCTCTGGATGTGCAGCGACGGCCGGCCTACCCGTGGGTGGGCATGCAGAAGGGCCTGCGGTTACCTCTGGGTGTGCCGCTACGGCCAGCCCACCCGTGGGTGGGCGTGCAGAAGGGCCTGCTGTTTCTTCTGGGTTGACGCAACGACCAGCTTTCCCGTGGGTGGGCGTGCAGAACTGTTTGCGTGTGCCTCTGGGTGTGCCGCCACGGCCGGCCCACCCGTGGGTGGGCGTGCAGAACTGTTTGCGTGTGGCTCTGCGTGTGCCGCCACGGCCGGCGCACCCGTGGGTGGGCGTGCAGTAGGGCCTGCATTTTCCCCTGGGTGTGCCGCCACGGCCGGCCCACCCGTTGGTGGGTGTGCAGAAGGCCCTGCGGTTGCCTCTGAGTGTGCAGCCACGGCCGGCCTACCCGTGGGTGGGAGTGCAGAAGGGCCTGCGATTACCTCTGGGTGTGCCGCCACGGCCAGCCCACTCGTGGGTGGGCGTGCAGAAGGGCCTGCAGTTTCTTCTGGGTTGACGCAACGAGCAGCCCACCCGTAGGTGGGCGTGCAGAACTGTTTGCGTGTGCCTCTGGGTGTGCCGCCAAGGCCGGCCCACCCGTAGGTGGGCGTGCAGAACTGTTTGCGTGTGCCTCTGGGTGTGCTGCTACGGCCGGCCCACCCGTGGGTGGGCGTGCAGAAGGGCCTGCGGTTGCCTCTGGGTGTGCCGCCACGGCCGGCCCACCCGTGGGTGGGCGTGCAGAAGAGCCTGCGGTTGCCTCTGGGTGTGTCGCCACGGCCGGCCCACCCGTGGGTGGGCGTGCAGAAGGGTTTGCGTTTGCATCTGAGTGTGCCGCCACGGCCGGTCCACCCGTGGGTGGGCGTGCAGAACTGTTTGCGTGTGGCTCTGCGTGTGCCGCCACGGCCGGCCCACCCGTTGGTGGGTGTGCAGAAGGCCCTGCGGTTTCCTCTGGATGTGCAGTTACGGCCGGCCTACCCGTGGGTGGGCATGCAGAAGGGCCTCGCGATTACCTCTGGGTGTGCGCCACGGCCAGCCCACTCGTGGGTGAGGCGTGCAGAAGAGCCTGCAGTTTCTTCTGGGTTGGCGCTAGCGAGCAGCCCACCCGTGGGTGGGGCGTGCAGAACTGTTCGCGTGTGCCTCTGGGTGTGCCGCCAAGGCGGCCCACCCGTGGGTAGGCGTGCAGAACTGTTTCGCGTGTGCCTCTGGGTGTGCTGCCACGGCCGGCCCACCCGTGGGTGGGGCGTGCAGAAGGGCCTGCTTTTCCCCCTGGGTGTGCCGCCACGGTAGGCCCACCAGTGTGTGGGGCGTGCAGAAGGGCCTGCGCTTGCCTCTGGGTGTGCCGCCATGGCGGCCCACTTTCGTGGGTGGGGCGTGCAGAAGGGCCTGCAGTTTCTTCTGGGTTGGCGCTAGCGACCAGCTTACCCGTGGGTGGGCGTGCAGAACTGTTAGCGTGTGCCTCTGGGTGTGCGCCACGACCGGCCCACCCGTGAGTTGGCGTGCAAGAACTGTTTGCGTGTGCCTCTGGGTGTGCCGCCCGCGGCGGCCCACCCGTGGGTGGGCGTGCAGAAGGGCCTCGCGGTTGCCTCTGGGTGTGCCGCCACGGCCCGGCCCACCCGTGGGTGAAGCGTGCAGAAGGGTTTGCGTTTTCCTCTGGGTGTGCCGCCACTGCCGGCCCACCCGTGCTTAGGGCGTGCAGAAGGGTTTCGCGTTTGCCTCTGACTGTGCATACGGCCGACCCACCCGTTGGTGGGTGTGCAGAAGGCCCTCGCGGTTGCCTCTGGGTGTGCAGCCACGGCCGGCCTACCCGTGGGTGGGCATGCAGAAGGGCCTCGCGATTACCTCTGGGTGTGCCGCCACGGCCAGCCCACCCGTGGGTGGGGGCGTGCAGAAACGACTTACAGTTTCTTCTGGGTTGGCCCATAACAACCAGCTTTTCCGTGGGTGGGGCGTGCAGAATTGTTTGCGTTTGCCATTGGGTGTGCATACACGGCCGGCCCACCCGTGGGTGGGCGTGCAGAACTGTTTGCGTGTGCCTCTGGGTGTGCCGCCACGGCCGGCCCACCCGTGCGTGGGCGTGCAGAAGGGCCTGCGTTTGCCTCTGGGTTGGCCCATAGCGACCAGCTTACCTGTAGGTGGGCGTGCAGAACTGTTTGTGTGTGCCTCTGGGTGTGCCAACCACGACCGGCCCACCCGAGTGTGGGGCGTGCAGAAGGGCCTCGCGGTTGCCTCTGGGTGTGCCGCTACCGCCCGACTTACCGATGGGTGGGCGTGCAGAAGGGCCCTCGCGGTTGCCTCTGGGTTTGCCGCCCGCGGCCGGCCCACCAGTGGATGGGGCGTGCAGAAGGCCCTGCGGTTGACTCTGGGTGTGCCGCCACTGCCGGCAAACCCGTGCTTGAAGGCGTGCAGAAGGGTTTGCGTTTGCCTCTGGGTGTGTTGCCACGGCCGGCCCTACCGTGGGTGGGTGTGCAGAAGGGCCTGCGGTTGCCTCTGGGGCGTGCGCTCACGGCCGGCCACTACCCGTGAGTGGGCATGCAAAAGGGCCTACGTTTACCTCTGGGTGTGCGCCCGCGGCCAGCCCACCCGTGGGTGGGCGTGCAGAAGGGCCTGCAGTTTCTTCTGGGTTGGCCCTTAGCGACCAGCTTTCCCGTGGGTGGGCGTCCAGAACTGTTTGCGTGTGCCTCAATGTGTGCCGCCACGGCCGGCCCACCCGTGGGTGGGCGTGCTGAACTGTTTGCGTGTGCCTCTGGGTGTGCCGCCACGGCCGGCCCACCCGTGGGTGGAGGTGCAGAAGGGCCTGCGTTTGCCCCTGGGTGTGCCGCCACGGCCGGCCCACCCATTGGTGGGTGTGCAGAAGGGCCTGCGTTTGCCTCTGGGTGTGCAGGCACGGCCGGCCTACCCGTGGGTGGGAGTGCAGAAGGGCCTGCGATTAGATCTGGGTGTGCCGCCACGGCCAGCCCACCCGTGGGTGGGCGTGCAGAAGGGCCTGCAGTTTCTTCTGGGTTGACGCAACGACCAGCTTACCCGTGGGTGGGCGTGCAGAACTGTTTGCGTGTGCCTCTGGGTGTGCCGCCACGGCCGGCCCACCCGTGGCTGGGCGTGCAGAACTGTTTGCGTGTGCCTCTGGGTGTGCCGCCACGGCCGGCCCACCCGTGGGTGGGCGTGCAGAAAGGCCTGAGGTTGCCCCTGGGTGTGCCGCCACGGTAGGCCCACCCGTGTGTGGGCGTGCAGAAGAGCCTGCGGTTGCCTCTGGGTGTGTCGCCACGGCCGGCCCACCCGTGGGTGGGCGTGCAGAAGGGTTTGCGTTTGCCTCTGAGTGTGCCGCCACGGCCGGTCCACCCGTGGGTGGGCGTGCAGAACTGTTTGCGTGTGGCTCTGCGTGTGCCGCCACGGCCGGCCCACCCGTGGGTGGGCGTGCAGAAGGGTTTGCGTTTGCCTCTGAGTGTGCCGCCACGGCCGGCCCACCCGTTGGTGGGTGTGCAGAAGGCCCTGCGGTTGCCTCTGGATGTGCAGCGACGGCCGGCCTACCCGTGGGTGGGCATGCAGAAGGGCCTGCGGTTACCTCTGGGTGTGCCGCTACGGCCAGCCCACCCGTGGGTGGGCGTGCAGAAGGGCCTGCAGTTTCTTCTGGGTTGACGCAACGACCAGCTTTCCGTGGGTGGGCGTGCAGAACTGTTTGCGTGTGCCTCTGGGTGTGCCGCCACGGCCGGCCCACCCGTGGGTGGGCGTGCAGAACTGTTTGCGTGTGGCTCTGCGTGTGCCGCCACGGCCGGCGCACCCGTGGGTGGGCGTGCAGTAGGGCCTGCATTTTCCCCTGGGTGTGCCGCCACGGCCGGCCCACCCGTTGGTGGGTGTGCAGAAGGCCCTGCGGTTGCCTCTGGAGTGTGCAGCCACGGCCGGCCTACCCGTGGGTGGGCAGTGCAGAAGGGCCTGCGATTACCTCTGGGTGTGCCGCCACGGCCAGCCCACTCGTGGGTGGGCGTGCAGAAGGGCCTGCAGTTTCTTCTGGGTTGACGCAACGAGCAGCCCACCCGTAGGTGGGCGTGCAGAACTGTTTGCGTGTGCCTCTGGGTGTGCCGCCAAGGCCGGCCCACCCGTAGGTGGGCGTGCAGAACTGTTTGCGTGTGCCTCTGGGTGTGCTGTTACGGCCGGCCCACCCGTGGGTGGGCGTGCAGAAGGGCCTGCTTTTCCCCATGGGTGTGCCGCCACGGTAGGCCCACCAGTGTGTGGGCGTGCAGAAGGGCCTGCGCTTGCCTCTGGGTGTGCCGCCATGGCCGGCCCACTCGTGGGTGGGCGTGCAGAAGGGCCTGCAGTTTCTTCTGGGTTGACGCAACGTCCAGATTACCCGTGGGTGGGCGTGCAGAACTGTTAGCGTGTGCCTCTGGGTGTGCCGCCACGACCGGCCCACCCGTGAGTTGGCGTGCAGAACTGTTTGCGTGTGCCTCTGGGTGTGCCGCCACGGCCGGCCCACCCGTGGGTGGGCGTGCAGAAGGGCCTGCGGTTGCCTCTGGGTGTGCCGCCACGGCCGGCCCACCCGTGGGTGGGCGTGCAGAAGGGTTTGCGTTTGCCTCTGGGTGTGCCGCCACTGCCGGCCCACCCGTGCTAGCGATGCAGAAGGGTTTGCGTTTGCCTCTGACTGTGCATACGGCCGGCCCACCCGTTGGTGGGTGTGCTGAAGAGCCCTGCGGTTGCCTCTGGGTGTGCAGCCACGGCCGGCCTACCCGTGGGTGGGCATGCAGAAGGGCCTCGCGATTACCTCTGGGTGTGCGCCACGGCCAGCCCACCCGTGGGTGGGGAGTGCAGAAGAGCCTGCAGTTTCTTCTGGGTTGGCCTTAGCGACCAGCTTTCCCGTGGGTGGGCGTGAAGAACTGTTTGCGTTTGCCATTGGGTGTGCCGCCACGGCCCGGCCCACCCGTGGGTGGGCGTGCAGAACTGTTTGCGTGTGCCTCTGGGTGGGCGCCCGCGGCCGGCCCACCCGTCGCGTGAAGCGTGCAGAAGGGCCTGCGTTTGCCTCTGGGTTGGCATAGCGACCAGCTTACCTGTAGGTGGGCGTGCAGAACTGTTTGTGTGTGCCTCTGGGTGTGCCACCACGACCCGGCCCACCCGTGTGTGGGGCGTGCAGAAGGGCCTGCGGTTGCCTCTGGGTGTGCGCTACGGCCAGCCCACTACGTGGGTGGGGGGGCGTGCAGAAGGGCCTGCAGTTTCTTCTGGGTTGGCCTTAGCGAGCAGCCCACCCGTGGGTGGGGCGTGCAGAACTGTTCGCGTGTGCCTCTGGGTGTGCCGCCAGGCCGGCCCACCCGTGGGTGGGCGTGCAGAACTGTTTGCGTGTGCCTCTGGGTGTGCTGGCCACGGCCGGCCCACCCGTGGGTGGGGCGTGCAGAAGGGCCTGCTTTTCCCCCATGGGTGTGCGCCACGGTAGGCCCACCAGTGTGTGGGGCGTGCAGAAGGGCCTGCGCTTGCCTCTGGGTGTGCCGCCATGGCGGCCCACTACGTGGGTGGGGCGTGCAGAAGGGCCTGCAGTTTCTTTTGGGTTGGCCTTAGCGTCCAGATTACCCGTGGGTGGGCGTGCAGAACTGTTAGCGTGTGCCTCTGGGTGTGCCGCCACGACCCGGCCCACCCGTGAGTTGGCGTGCAGAACTGTTTGCGTGTGCCTCTGGGTGTGCGCCCGCGGCCGGCCCACCCGTGGGTGAAGCGTGCAGAAGGGCCTACGGTTGCCTCTGGGTGTGCCGCCACGGCCGACCCACCCGTGGGTGGGGCGTGCAGAAGGGTTTGCGTTTGCCTCCTGGGTGTGCCGCCACTGCCGGCCCACCCGTTGGTGGGTGTGCAGAAGGGCCCTGCGTTTGCCTCTGGGTGTGCAGCCACGGCCGGCCTACCCGTGGGTGGGCATGCAGAAGGGCCTGCGATTACCTCTGGGTGTGCCGCCACGGCCAGCCCACCCGTGGGTGGGGCGTGCAGAAAGAGCCTGCAGTTTCTTCTGGGTTGGCCTTAGCGACCAGCTTTCCGTGGGTGGGGCGTGCAGAACTGTTTCGCGTTTGCCATTGGGTGTGCCTCGCCGGCCGGCCCACCCGTGGGTGGGCGTGCAGAACTGTTTGCGTGTGCCTCTGGGTGGGCGCCCACGGCCGGCCCACCCGTCGTGTGAAGCGTGCAGAAGGGCCTGCGTTTGCCTCTGGGTTGGCGCATAGCGACCAGCTTACCTGTAGGTGGGGCGTGCAGAACTGTTTGTGTGTGCCTCTGGGTGTGCCACCACGACCCGGCCCACCCGTGTGTAGGCGTGCAGAAGGGCCTGCGGTTGCCTCTGGGTGTGCCGCTACCGCCGGCCCACCCGTGGGTGGGCGTGCAGAAGGGCCTGCGGTTGCCTCTGGGTTTGCCGCCACGGCCGGCCCACCAGTGGATGGGCGTGCAGAAGGCCCTGCAGTTGCCTGTGGGTGCGCCACCACGGCCGGCCCACCCGTGGGTGGGCGTGCAGAAGGGCCTGCGTTTTCCTCTGGGTGCGCCACCACGGCCGGCCCACCCGTGGGTGGGCGTGCAGAAGGGCCTGTGGTTGCCTCTGGATGTGTTGCCACGGCTGGCCCCTACCGTGGGTGGGTGTGCAGAAGGGCCTCGCGGTTGCCTCTGGGGCGTGCCGCTCACGGCCGACCTACCACGTGAGTGGGCATGCAGAAGGGCCTGCGTTTACCTCTGGGTGTGCCGCCACGGCCAGCCCACCCGTGGGTGGGCGTGCAGAAGAGCCTGCAGTTTCTTCTGTGTTGGCCTTAGCGACCAGCTTTCCCGTGGGTGGGCGTCCAGAACTGTTTGCGTGTGCCTCAATGTGTGCCGCCACGGCCGGCCCACCCGTGGGTGGGCGTGCTGAACTGTTTGCGTGTGCCTCTGGGTGTGCCGCCACGGCCGGCCCACCCGTGGGTGGAGGTGCAGAAGGGCCTGCGTTTGCCCCTGGGTGTGCCGCCACGGCCGGCCCACCCATTGGTGGGTGTGCAGAAGGGCCTGCGTTTGCCTCTGGGTATGCAGGGACGGCCGGCCTACCCGTGGGTGGGAGTGCAGAAGGGCCTGCGATTAGATCTGGGTGTGCGCCCACGGCCAGCCCACCCGATGGGTGGGGCGTGCAGAAGAGCCTGCTGTTTCTTCTGGGTTGGCCTTAGCGACCAGCTTACCCGTGGGTGGGCGTGCAGAACTGTTTGCGTGTGCCTCTGGGTGTGCCGCCACGGCCGGCCCACCCGTGGCTGGGCGTGCAGAACTGTTTGCGTGTGCCTCTGGGTGTTCCGCCCGCGGCCGGCCCACCCGTGGGTGGGCGTGCAGAAAGGGCCTGAGGTTGCCCTGGGTGTGCACATGCGGTAGGCCCACCCGTGTGTGAGGCGTGCAGAAGAGCCTGCGGTTGCCTCTGGGTGTGTCGCCACGGCCGGCCCACCCGTGGATGGAGGCGTACAGAAGGGTTTCGCGTTTGCCTCTGAGTGTGCCGCCCGCGGCGGTCCACCCGTGGGTGGGCGTGCAGAACTGTTTGCGTGTGGCTCTGCGTGTGCCGCCACGGCCGGCCCACCCGTGGGTGGGGCGTGCAGAAGGGTTTCGCGTTTGCCTCTGAGTGTGCGCCACGGCCGGCCCACCCGTTGGTGGGTGTGCAGAAGGGCCCTCGCGGTTGCCTCTGGATGTGCAGCCACGGCCGGCCTACCGTGGGTGGGCATGCAGAAGGGCCTCGCGATTACCTCTGGGTGTGCGCTTCACGGCCAGCCCACCCGTGGGTAGGCTGAGCAGAAGGAGCCTGCAGTTTCTTCTGGGTTGGCCTTAGCGACCAGCTTTCCGATGGGTGGGGCGTGCAGAACTGTTTGCGTGTGCCTCTGGGTGTGCGCACGGCCGGCCACCCGTGGGTAGGCGTGCAGAACTGTTTCGCGTGTGGCTCTGCGTGTGCCGCCACGGCCCGGGCGCACCCGTGGGTGGGCGTGCAGTAGGGCCTGCATTTTCCCCTGGGTGTGCCGCCCGGCCGGCCCACCCGTTGGTGGGTGTGCAGAAGGCCCTGCGGTTTGCCTCTGAGTGTGCACCCACGGCCGGCCTACCCGTGGGTGGCAGTGCAGAAGGGCCTCGCGATTACCTCTGGGTGTGCCGCCACGGCCAGCCCACTCGTGGGTGGGGCGTGCAGAAGGAGCCTACAGTTTCTTCTGGGTTGGCGCTAGCGAGCAGCCCACCCGTGGGTGGGCGTGCAGAACTTGTTTGCGTGTGCCTCTGGGTGTGCCGCCAAGGCCCGGCCCACCCGTGGGTAGGCGTGCAGAACTGTTTGCGTGTGCCTCTGGGTGTGCTGCCACGGCCCGGCCCACCCGTGGGTGGGGCGTGCAGAAGAGCCTGCTTTTCCCCTGGGTGTGCACGCCACGGTAAGCCCACCAGTGTGTGGGCGTGCAGAAGGGCCTGCGCTTGCCTCTGGGTGTGCCGCCATGGCCGGCCCACTCGTGGAGTGGGCGTGCAGAAGGGCCTGCAGTTTCTTCTGGGTTGGCGCAGCGTCCAGATTACCCGTGGTTGAGAGTGCAGAACTGTTAGCGTGTGCCTCTGGGTGTGCCGCCACGACCCGGCCCACCCGTGAGTTGGGCGTGCAGAACTGTTTGCGTGTGCCTCTGGGTGTGCCGCCACGGCCGGCCCACCCGTGGGTGGGGGGCGTGCAGAAGGAGCCTGCGGTTGCCTCTGGGTGTGCCGCCCGCGGCCGACCCACCCGTGGGTGAGGGCGTGCAGAAGAGTTTCGCGTTTGCCTCTGGGTGTGCGCCACTGCGGCCCACCCGTGCTTGGGAGTGCAGAAGGGTTTGCGTTTGCCTCTGACTGTGCGCCCACGGCCGGCCCACCCGTTGGTGGGTGTGCAGAAGGCCCTGCGGTTGCCTCTGGGTGTGCAGCCACGGCCGGCCTACCCGTGGGTGGGCATGCAGAAGAGCCTCGCGATTACCTCTGGGTGTGCCGCCACGGCCAGCCCACCCGTGGGTAAGGCGTGCAGAAGAGCCTGCAGTTTCTTCTGGGTTGGCCTTAGCGACCAGCTTTCCGTGGGTGAGGCGTGCAGAACTGTTTCGTTTGCCATTGGGTGTGCCGCCCGCGGCCGGCCCACCCGTGGGTGGGCGTGCAGAACTGTTTGCGTGTGCCTCTGGGTGTGCCGCCCACGGCCGGCCCACCACGTCGCGTGAAGGCGGGCAGAAGGGCCTGCGTTTGCCTCTGGGTTGGCGCTAGCGACCAGCTTACCTGTAGGTGGGCGTGAAGAACTGTTTGTGTGTGCCTCTGGGTGTGCCACCACGACCGGCCCACCCGTGTGTGGGGCGTGCAGAAGGGCCTGCGGTTGCCTCTGGGTGTGCGCTACGCCCGGCCCCACCCGTGGGTGGGGCGTGCAGAAGGGCCTCGCGGTTGCCTCTGGGTTTTGCCGCCCGGCCGGCCCACCCGTGGGTGGGGCGTGCAGAAGGAACCTGCATTTTCTTCTGGGTTGGCCTTAGCGACCAGCTTACCCGTGGGTGGGGCGTGCAGAACCTGTTCGCGTGTGCCTCTGGGTGTGCACGCCGGGGTTGGCCCACCCGTGGGTGGGGCGTGCAGAACTGTTTGCGTGTGCCTCTGGGTGTGCCGCCCACGGCCCGGCCCACCCGTGGGTAGGCGTGAAAGAACTGTTTGCGTGTGGCTCCTGGGTGTGCCCGCTGACGGCCGGCCCGCCTGTGGGTGAGGCGTGCATAAAGGCCCAGCGGTTGCCTCTGACTGTGCGCTCACGGCGGCCAACACGTGTGAGGGCGTGCAGAACTGTTTGCGTGTGCCTCTGGGTGTGCCGCCCACGGCCGGCCCACCCGTGGGTGAAGAGTGAAGAAAGGGCCTACGCGGTTGCCTCTGGGTGTGCCGCCACGGCCGGCCCACCCGATGTTTGGGCTTGCTGAAGGGCCTGCGGTTACCTCTGGGTGTGCCGCCCGCGGCCAGCCCACCCGTGGGTGGGGCGTGCAGAAAGCCTACAGTTTCTTCTGGGTTGGCGTAGCGACCAGCTTACCCGTGGGTGGGCGTCCAGAACTGTTGCGTGTGCCTCAATGTGTGCGCCCACGGCCGGCCCACCCGTGGGTGGGCGTGCTGAACTGTTTGCGTGTGCCTCTGGGTGTGCCGCCCGCGGCCCGACCCACCCGTGGGTGGAAGTGCAGAAGAGGCCTCGCGTTTGCCCCTGGGTGTGCCGCCCGCGGCCGGCCCACCGATTAGTGGGTGTGCAGAAGGGCCTGCGTTTGCCTCTGGGTGTGCGAGCCGCGGCCGGCCTACCCGTGGGTGGGAGTGCAGAAGGGCCTGCGATTAGATCTGGGTGTGCGCTACGGCCAGCCCACCACGTGGGTGGGGGGCGTGCAGAAAGAGCCTGCAGTTTCTTCTGGGTCCGGCCTTAGCGACCAGCTTACCCGTGGGTGGGGCGTGCAGAACTGTTCGCGTGTGCCTCTGGGTGTGCGCCACGGCCGACCCACCGATGGCTGAGGCGTGCAGAACTGTTTGCGTGTGCCTCTGGGTGTTCGCCCGGCCGGCCCACCCGTGGGTGGGGCGTGCAGAAAAACCTGAGGTTGCCCCTGGGTGTGCCGCCACGGTAGGCCCACCCGTGTGTGAAGCGTGCAGAAGAGCCTGCGGTTGCCTCTGGGTGTGTCGCCACGGCCGGCCCACCCGTGGGTGGGGCGTGCAGAAGGGTTCGCGTTTGCCTCTGGAGTGTGCCGCCCGCGGCCCGGTCCACCCGTGGGTGGGGCGTGCAGAACTGTTTGCGTGTGGCTCTGCGTGTGCGCCATGCGGCCACTACCCGTGGGTGGGGCGTGCAGAAGGGTTTCGCGTTTGCCTCTGAGCTGTGCCGCCCGGCCGGCCCACCCGTTGGTGGGTGTGCAGAAGGCCCTGCGGTTGCCTCTGGATGTGCAGCCACGGCCGGCCTACCCGTGGGTGGGCATGCAGAAGGGCCTGCGATTACCTCTGGGTGTGCCGCTCACGGCCAGCCCACCCGTGGGTGGGGCGTGCAGAAAGGAGCCTGCTGTTTCTTCTGGGTTGGCCTTAGCGACCAGCTTTCCCGTGGGTGGGGCGTGCAGAACTGTTTGCGTGTGCCTCTGGGTGTGCGCCCGCGGTGCAGCCCAGCCGTGGGTAGGGCGTGCAGAACTGTTTGCGTGTGGCTCTGGGTGTGCGCGGCGGCCGACCCACCTGTGGGTGGCGTGCATAAGGCCCAGCGGTTGCCTCTGACTGTGCCGCTTCGAGCCGACCAACCCGTGTGTGGGCGTGCAGAACTGTTTCGCGTGTGCCTCTGGGTGTGCCCGTACGGCCGGCCCACCGTGGGTGGGCGTGAAGAAGGGCCTGCGGTTTCCTCTGGGTGTGCACGCCCACGGCCGGCCCACCGTGGTTGGAGCTTGCTGAAGGGCCTCGCGGTTACCTCTGGGTGTGCCGCCACGGCCAGCCCACCCGTGGGTGGGGGTGCAGAAGGAGCCTGCAGTTTCTTCTGGGTTGGCCTTAGCGACCAGCTTACCCGTGGGTGGGCGTCCAGAACTGTTCGCGTGTGCCTCAATGTGTGCCGCCCGCGGCCCGTACACCCGTGGGTGGGCGTGCTGAGAACTGTTTGCGTGTGCCTCTGGGTGTGCGCCCGCGGCCGGCCCACCCGTGGGTGGAGGTGCAGAAGGGCCTGCGTTTGCCCTGGGTGTGCCGGCGGCCGACCCCTGTTGGTGGGTGTGCAGAAGGGCCCTGCGGTTGCCTCTGGATGTGCAGCCGGCCGGCCTACCGTGGGTGGGCATGCAGAAGGAGCCTCGCGATTACCTCTGGGTGTGCCGCCACGGCCAGCCCACCCGTGGGTGGGGCGTGCAGAAAGGAGCCTGCAGTTTCTTCTGGGTTGGCCTTAGCGAGCAGCCCACCCGTGGGTGGGCGTGCAGAACTGTTTGCGTGTGCCTCTGGGTGTGCCGCCACAGGGCCGGCCCACCCAGTGGAGTGAGGCGTGCAGAACTGTTTGCGTGTGCCTCTGGGTGTGCTGCCGCGGCGGCCCACCGTGGGTGAGGCGTGCAGAAGAACCTGCTTTTTCCCCCTGGGTGTGCGCCACGGTAGGCCCACCAGTGTGTGGGGCGTGCAGAAGGGCCTGCGGCTTGCCTCTGGGTGTGCGCCATGGCGGCCCACTTTCGTGGGTGAAGCGTGCAGAAGGGCCTGCAGTTTCTTCTGGGTTGACGCAGCGTCCAGATTACCCGTGGGTGGGGCGTGCAGAACTGTTAGCGTGTGCCTCTGTGTGCCGCCACGACCGGCCCACCCGTGAGTTGGCGTGCAGAACTGTTTTGCGTGTGCCTCTGGGTGTGCCGCCACGGCCGGCCCACCCGTGGGTGGGCGTGCAGAAGGGCCTGCGGTTGCCTCTGGGTGTGCGCCCACGGCGGCCCTACCCGTGGGTGAGTGCCCAGAAAAACCTGCGGTTGCCTCTGGGTGTGTGTACGGCGGCCCACCCGTGGGTGTGCGAGAAGGGTTTGCGTTTGCATCTGGGTGTGCCACGCCACGGCCCGGTCCACCCGTGCGTTGGGCGTGCAGAACTGTTTGCGTGTGGCTCTGCGTGTGCCGCCCGCGGCCCGACCACCCGTTGGTGGGTGTGCAGAAGGCCCTCGCGGTTTCCTCTGGATGTGCAGTTCACGGCCGGCCTACCCGTGGGTGGGCATGCAGAAGGGCCTCGCGATTACCTCTGGGTGTGCGCCCGCGGCCAGCCCACTTTCGTGGGTGGGGCGTGCAGAAGAGCCTGCAGTTTCTTCTGGGTTGGCCTTAGCGAGCAGCCCACCCGTGGGTGGGCGTGCAGAACTGTTTACTGCGTGTGCCTCTGGGTGTGCCGCCAAGGCCGGCCCACCCGTGGGTGGGCGTGCAGAACTGTTTGCGTGTGCCTCTGGGTGTGCTGCCCACGGCCGTACCCACCCGATGGGTGGGCGTGCAGAAGAGCCTGCTTTTCCCCTGGGTGTGCGCACGGTAGGCCCACCAGTGTGTGGGGCGTGCAGAAGGGCCTGCGCGCTGCTTCTGGGTGTGCCGCCATGGCCGACCCCTTTCGTGGGTGAAGTGCAGAAGGACCTGCAGTTTCTTCTGGGTTGGCGTAGCGACCAGCTTACCCGTGGGTGGGCGTGCAGAACTGTTAGCGTGTGCCTCTGGGTCGTGCCGCCACGACGACCTACCCGTGAGTTGGGCGTGCAGAACTGTTTGCGTGTGCCTCTGGGTGTGCATACAGCCCGGCCCACCCGTGGGTGGGGCGTGCAGAAGGGCCTGCAGTTTGCCTCTGGGTGTGCGCCCAGCGACCAGCCCACCCGATGGGTGGCGTGCAGAACGGTTTCGCGTTTTCCTCAGTGTGTGCGCCCGCTACCCGGCCCACCCGTGGGTGGGGCGTGCAGAAGGGGTTTTGCGTTTGCCTCTGACTGTGCCGCCCACGGCCGACCCACCCGTTGGTGGGTGTGCAGAAGGGCCCTGCGGTTGCCCTCTGGGTGTGCAGCCCACGGCCCGGCCTACCAGTGGGTGGGCATGCAGAAGAGCCCTGCGATTACCTCTGGGTGTGCATACGGCCAGCCCTACCGTGGGTGGGGAGTGCAGAAGGGCCTGCAGTTTCTTCTGGGTTGGCCATAGCGACCAGCTTTCCCGTGGGTGGGCGTGCAGAACTGTTTGCGTTGCCATTGGGTGTGCCGCCCACGGCCGGCCCACCCGTGGGTGGGGCGTGCAGAACTGTTTTGCGTGTGCCTCTGGCTGGGCACGCCCGCAGCCGGCCCACCCGTGGCTGGGGCGTGCAGAAGGGCCAGCGTTTGCCCTCTGGGGTTGGCGCAGCGACCAGCTTACCTGTAGGTGGGGCGTGCAGAACTGTTTGTGTGTGCCTCTGGGTGTGCCACCGACCGGCCCACCCGTGTGTGAGCGTGCAGAAGAGCCTGCGGTTGCCTCTGGGTGTGCAGCTACGCGGCCATTACCCGTGGGTGGGGCGTGCAGAAGGGCCTGCGGTTTGCCTCTGGGTTTGTTGCATGCGGCCGGCCCACCAGTGGGATGGGCGTGCAGAAGGCCCTGCGGTTGCCTCTGGGTGTGCGGCCACTGCGGCCCACCCGTGGGTGGGGCGTGCAGAAGGGTTTGCGTTTGCCTCTGAGTGTGTTGCCATGGCCGGCCCTACCCGTGGGTGGGTGTGCAGAAGGCCCTGCGGTTGCCTCTGGATGTGCAGCCACGGCCGGCCTACCCGTGGGTGGGCATGCAGAAGGGCCTGCGATTACCTCTGGGTGTGCCGCCCGCGGCCAGCCCACCCGTGGGTGGGGCGTGCAGAAGGAGCCTACAGTTTCTTCTGGGTTGGCCTTAGCGAGCCAGCTTTCCCGTGGGTGAGGGCGTGCAGAACTGTTTGCGTGTGCCTCTGATGTGTGCCGCCAAGGCCGGCCCACCCGTGGGTGGGCGTGAAGAACTTGTTTGCGTGTGCCTCTGGGTGTGCTGCCACGGCCGGCCCACCCGTGGGTGAGGCGTGCAGAAGAGCCTGCTTTTCCCCTGCGTGTGCCTCTGGGGCGTGTGCTGTATGCAGAAGGGCCCTCGCGCCTCTGGGTGTACCCGTGGTGCTCGTGCGTGCAGAAGGGCCTGCAGTTTTCTTCATGGGTGTGCGCCTAGCGTCCAGATTACCCGTGGGTGGGGCGTGCAGAACTGTTAGCGTGTGCCTCTGGGTGTGCCGCCATGGCCGACCCACCCGTGAGTTGGCGTTCAGAACTGTTCGCGTGTGCCTCTGGGTGTGCGTAGCGGCCGGCCCACCCGTGGGTGGGGCGTGCAGAACGGGGCCTGCGTTTGCCTCTGGGTGTGCCGCCCACGGCCGGCCCACCCGTGGGTGAAGGCGTGCAGAAGGAGTTTCGCGTTTGCCTCTGGGTGTGCCGCCACTGCCGGCCCACACCCGTGCTTGGGCGTGCAGAAGGGTTTGCGTTTGCCTCTGGGTGTGCCGCCCACGGCCGGCCCACCCGTTGGTGGGTGTGCAGAAGGCCCTGCGGTTGCCTCTGGGTGTGCAGCCACGGCCGGCCTACCCGTGGGTGGGCATGCAGAAGAGCCTCGCGATTACCTCTGGGTGTGCCGCCCGGCCAGCCCACCCGTGGGTAGGCGTGCAGAAGGGCCTGCAGTTTCTTCTGGGTTGGCCTTAGCGACCAGCTTTCCCCGTGGGTGGGCGTGCAGAACTGTTCGCGTTTGCCATTGGGTGTGCCGCCACGGCCGGCCCACCAGTGGATGGGCGTGCAGAAGGCCCTGCGGTTGCCTGTGGAGTGCGCCACCACGGCCGACCCACCCGTGGGTGGAAGGCGTGCAGAAAAAGAGCCTGTGGTTTGCCTCTGGGTGTGTTGCCACGGCCGGCCCTACCGTGGGTGGGTGTGCAGAAGGGCCTCGCGGTTGCCTCTGGGGCGTGCGCTCACGGCCGACCTACCCGTGAGTGGGCATGCAGAAGGGCCTGCGTTTTCACCTCTGGGTGTGCCGCCCACGGCCAGCCCACCCGTGGGTGGGCGTGCAGAAGGGCCTGCAGTTTCTTCTGGGTTGGCCTTAGCGACCAGCTTTCCCGTGGGTGGCGTCCAGAACTGTTTGCGTGTGCCTCAATGTGTGCCGCCCACTGCCCGGCCCACCCGTGGGTGGGGCGTGCTGAACTGTTTGCGTGTGCCTCTGGGTGTGCGCCACGGCCGGCCCACCCGTGGGTGGAGGTGCAGAAGGGCCTGCGTTTGCCCTGGGTGTGCCGCCCGCGGCCGGCCCACCATTGGTGGGTGTGCAGAAGGGCCTGTGTTTGCCTCTGGGTGTGCAGGCACGGCCGGTTTACCCGTGGGTGGGCATGCAGGCGGGGCCTGCGGTTGCCTCTGGGTGTGCGCTACGGCCGGCCCACCCGTGGGTAGGCGTGCAGAAGGGCCCTCGCGGTTTGCCTCTGGGTTTGCCGCTACGGCCGGCCCACCAGTGGATGGGGCGTGCAGAAGGCCCTCGCGGTTGCCTGTGGCTGCGCCACCACGGCCCGGCCCACCGTGGGTGGGGCGTGCAGAAGAGCCTCGCGTTTTCCTCTGGGTGTTCCACCCACGGCCGGCCCACCCGTGGGTGAGGCGTGCAGAAAGAGCCTGTGGTTGCCTCTGGGTGTGTTGCCCACGGCCCAGGCCCTACCCGTGGGTGGGTGTGCAGAAGGGCCTGCGGTTGCCTCTGGGTGTGCGCCCACGGCCAGCCCACCCGTGGGTGAGGCGTGCAGAAGGGCCTGCAGTTTCTTCTGGGTTGGCCCTAGCGACCAGCTTTCCGTGGGTGTGCATCCAGAACTGTTTGCGCGTGTGCCTCAATGTGTGCACGCCCACGGCCGGCCCACCCGTGGGTGGAGGTGCAGAAGGGCCTCGCGTTTGCCCCTGGGTGTGCATACGGCCGGCCCACCCATTGGTGGGTGTGCAGAAGGGCCTCGCGTTTGCCTCTGGTTGTGCAGGCCGCGGCCCGGCCTACCCGATGGGTGGGAGTGCAGAAGGGCCTGCGATTAGATCTGGGTGTGCGCTACGGCCAGCCCACCCGTGGGTAGGCGTGCAGAAGGCCTACAGTTTCTTCTGGGTTGGCCTTAGCGACCAGCTTACCACGTGGGTGGGGCGTGCAGAACTGTTTGCGTGTGCCTCTGGGTGTGCGCCACGGCCGGCCCACCCGTGGCTGGGCGTGCAGAACTGTTTCGCGTGTGCCTCTGGGTGTTCGCCCACGGCCGGCCCACCCGTGGGTGGCGTGCAGAAAGAGCCTGAGGTTGCCCCTGGGTGTGCCGCCCGCGGTAGGCCCACCCGTGTGGGGCGTGCAGAAGGGCTCGCGCTTGCCTCTGGGTGTGCCGCCATGGCCGGCCCACTCGTGGGTGGGCGTGCAGAAGGGTTTGCGTTTGCCTCTGAGTGTGCGCCCACGGCCGGTCCACCCGTGGGTGGGCGTGCAGAACTGTTTGCGTGTGGCTCTCCGTGTGCGCCGCGGCCGGCCCACCCGTGGGTGGGGCGTGCAGAAGGGTTTGCGCTTTGCCTCTGAGTGTGCGCCATGGCCGGCCCACCCGTTGGTGGGTGTGCAGAAGGCCCTGCGGTTGCCTCTGGATGTGCAGCCGCGGCCGGCCTACCCGTGGGTGGGCATGCAGAAGGGCCTGCGATTACCTCTGGGTGTGCCGCCACGGCCAGCCCACTCGTGGGTGAAGCGTGCTGAAGGGCCTGCAGTTTCTTCTGGGTTGGCGCTAGCGAGCAGCCCACCCGTGGGTAGGCGTGCAGAACTGTTTCGCGTGTGCCTCTGGGTGTGCCGCCAGGCCGGCCCACCGTAGGTGGGGCGTGAAGAACTGTTTGCGTGTGCCTCTGGGTGTGCTGCCGCGGCCGGCCCACCCGTGGGTGGGGGCGTGCAGAAGGGCCTGCTTTTCCCCCTGGGTGTGCCGCCACGGTAGAAGCCCCACCAGTGTGTGAAGCGTGCAGAAGGGCCTGCGCTTGCCTCTGGGTGTGCCGCCATGGCCGGCCCACTCGTGGGTGGGGGGCGTGCAGAAGGGCCTGCAGTTTCTTCTGGGTTGGCGCTAGCGTCCAGATTACCCGTGGGTGGGGCGTGCAGAACTGTTAGCGTGTGCCTCTGGGTGTGCGCCACGACCGGCCCACCCGTGAGTTGGCGTTCAGAACTGTTTGCGTGTGCCTCTGGGTGTGCCGCCACGGCCGGCCCACCCGTGGGTGAAGGCGTGCAGAAGGGTTTCTGCGTTTGCCTCTGGGTGTGCGCCACTGCCGGCCCACCCGTGCTTAGGGCGTGCAGAAGGGTTTGCGTTTGCCTCTGACTGTGCCGCCACGGCGGCCCACCCGTTGGTGGGTGTGCAGAAGGCCCTGCGGTTGCCTCTGGGTGTGCAGCCACGGCCGGCCTACCCGTGGGTGGGCATGCAGAAGGAGCCTGCGATTACCTCTGGGTGTGCCGTCACGGCCAGCCCACCCGTGGGTGAAGCGTGCAGAAGGAGCCTGCAGTTTCTTCTGGGTTGGCGTAGCGACCAGCTTTCCCGTGGGTGGGGCGTGCAGAACTGTTTGCGTTTGCCATTGGGTGTGCATACGGCGGCCCACCGTCGCGTGGGGCGTGCAGAAGGGCCTGCGTTTGCCTCTGGGTTGGCCTTAGCGACCGCTTACCTGTAGGTGGGGCGTGCAGAACTGTTTGTGTGTGCCTCTGGGTGTGCCGCCCACGGCCGGCCCACCAGTGGATGAGCGTGCAGAAGGGCCCTGCGGTTGCCTGTGGAGTGCGCCACCACGGCCGGCCCACCCGTGGGTGGGCGTGCAGAAGGGCCTGTGGTTGCCTCTGGGTGTGTTGCTACGGCCGGCCTACCGTGGGGTGGGGTGTGCAGAAGGGCCTGCGGTTGCCTCTGGGAGTGCCGCTCGGCCGGCCTACCCGTGAGTGGGCATGCAGAAGGGCCTCGCGTTTACCTCTGGGTGTGCCGCCACGGCCAGCCCACCCTTGGGTGGGGCGTGCAGAAGGGCCTGCAGTTTCTTCTGGGTTGGCCTTAGCGACCAGCTTTCCCGTGGGTGGGCGTCCCAGAACTGTTTCGCGTGTGCCTCAATGTGTGCGCCGCGGCCGGCCCACCCGTGGGTGGGCGTGCTGAACTGTTTGCGTGTGCCTCTGGGTGTGCCATGCGGCCGGGCCCACCCGTGGGTGGAAGGTGCAGAAGGGCCTCGCGTTTGCCCCTGGGTGTGCACGCCCGGCGGCCAGCCCACCCATTGGTGGGTGTGCAGAAGGGCCTGCGTTTGCCTCTGGGTGTGCAGGCACGGCCGGTTTACCCGTGGGTGGGCATGCAGAAGGGCCTGCGGTTGCCTCTGGGTGTGCGCTTCGGCCGACCCACCCGGTGGGTGGGGCGTGCAGAAGGGCCTGCGGTTGCCTCTGGGTTTGCATACGGCGGCCCACCAGTGGATGAGCGTGCAGAAGGCCCTCGCGGTTGCCTGTGGAATTAGCGCCACCGACGGCGGCCCACCCGTGGGTGGGCGTGCAGAAAAGGCCTGCGTTTTCCTCTGGGTGCAGCCACCACGGCCGGCCCACCCGTGGGTGGAGAGTGCAGAAAAGAGCCTGTGGTTGCCTCTGGGTGTGTTGCCACGGCCGGCCCTACCGTGGGTGGGTGTGCAGAAGGGCCTGCGGTTGCCTCTGGGTGTGCATACAGCCAGCCCACCCGTGGGTGGGGCGTGCAGAAGAGCCTGCAGTTTCTTCTGGGTTGACGCAACGACCAGCTTTCCGTGGGTGTGCATCCAGAACTGTTTGCGTGTGCCTCAATGTGCCGCCCACGGCGGCCCACCCGTGGGTGGAGGTGCAGAAGGGCCTGCGTTTGCCCTGGGTGTGCGCCCGCGGCCGGCCCACCCATTGGTGGGTGTGCAGAAGGGCCTGCGTTTGCCTCTGGGTTGTGCAGGCACCGGCCGGCCTACCGATGGGTGGGAGTGCAGAAGGGCCTGCGATTAGATCTGGGTGTGCCGCCCGCGGCCAGCCCACCGATGGGTGGGGCGTGCAGAAGAGCCTGCTGTTTCTTCTGGGTTGGCCTTAGCGACCAGCTTTCCCGTGGGTGGGCGTGCAGAACTGTTTGCGTGTGCCTCTGGGTGTGCCGCCCGCGGCCGACCCACCCGTGGCTGGGGCGTGCAGAAATTTTTTGCGTGTGCCTCTGGGTGTTCGCCACGGCCGGCCCACCCGTGTGGTGAAGCGTGCAGAAAGGCCTGAGGTTGCCCCTGGGTGTGCCTTACGGTAGGCCCACCCGTGTGTGGGGCGTGCAGAAGGGCCTCGCGCTTGCCTCTGGGTGTGCCGCCATGGCCGACCCACTTTCGTGGGTGGGGCGTGCAGAAGGGCCTGCAGTTTCTTCTGGGTTGGCCTTAGCGAGCAGCCCACCCGTGGGTAGGCGTGCAGAACTGTTTGCGTGTGCCTCTGGGTGTGCCGCCAAGGCCGGCCCACCCGTGGAGTAGGCATGCAGAACTGTTTGCGTGTGCCTCTGGGTGTGCTGCCGCGGCCGGCCCACCCGTGGGTGGGCGTGCAGAAGGGCCTGATTTTCCCCCTGGGTGTGCACCACGGTAGGCCCAGCAGTGTGTGAAGGCGTGCAGAAGGGCCCTGCGCTTGCCTCTGGGTGTGCGCCATGGCGGCCCACTCGTGGGTGGGCGTGCAGAAGGGCCTGCAGTTTCTTCTGGGTTGACCTTAGCGTCCAGATTACCCGTGGGTGGGCGTGCAGAACTGTTAGCGTGTGCCTCTGGGTGTGCCGCCACGACCGGCCCACCCGTGAGTTGGCGTGCAGAACTGTTTCGCGGCGTGCCTCTGGGTGTGCCGCCCGGCCGGCCCACCCGTGGGTGGGGCGTGCAGAAGGGCCTACGGTTGCCTCTGGGTGTGCCGCCACGGCCGGCCCACCCGTGGGTGGGCGTGCAGAAGGGTTTGCGTTTGCCTCTGAGTGTGCGCCACTGCCCGGCCCACCCGTGCTTAGGCGTGCAGAAGGGGTGTCGCGTGTGCCTCTGGGTGTGCTGCCACGGCGGCCCACCCGTGGGTGAGGCGTGCAGAAGGGCCTGCTTTTACCCTGGGTGTGCCGCCACGGTAGGCCCACCAGTGTGTGGGGCGTGCAGAAGGGCCTGCGCTTGCCTCTGGGTGTGCATACGGCCAGCCCACCCGTGGTGAAGCGTGCAGAAGAGCCTGCAGTTTCTTCTGGGTTGGCGCATAGCGACCAGCTTTCCCGTGCTTGGGGCGTGCAGAACTGTTTGCGTTTGCCATTGGGTGTGCCGCGCGGCGGCCCACCCGTGGGTGAGCGTGCAGAATTGTTTGCGTGTGCCTCTGGGTGTGCCGCCACGGCCGGCCCACCCGTGCGTGGGCGTGCAGAAGGGCCTGCGTTTGCCTCTGGGTTGACATAGCGACCAGCTTACATGTAGGTGGGCGTGCAGAACTGTTTGTGTGTGCCTCTGGGTGCGCCACCACGACCGGCCCACCCGTGTGTGGGGGCGTGCAGAAGGGCCTGCGGTTGCCTCTGGGTGTTGCGCTACCGGCCCCACCGTGGAGTGGCGTGCAGAAAGGGCCTGCGGTTGCCTCTGGGTTTTGCCGCCCGCGGCCGGCCCACCCGTGGGTGGGGCGTGCGAAGAGCCTGCAGTTTCTTCTGGGTTGGCATAGCGACCAGCTTACCCGTGGGTGGGGCGTGCAGAACTGTTCTGCGTGTGCCTCTGGGTGTGCCGCCACAATTGGCCCACCCGTGGGTGGGCGTGCAGAAGCTGTTTGCGTGTGCCTCTGGGTGTGCATACGGCCGGCCCACCCGTGGGTAGGCGTGAAAGAACTGTTTGCGTGTGCCTCTGGTGTGCCCGCTGACGGCCGGCCCGCCCTGTGGGTGGGGCGTGCATAAGGCCAGCGGTTGCCTCTGACTGTGCCGCTACGGCCGGCCAACCCGTGTGTGGGGCGTGCAGAACTGTTTGCGTGTGCCTCTGGGTGTGCCGCACGGCCGGCCCACCCGTGGGTGAAGCGTGAAGAAGAACCTGCGGTTGCCTCTGGGTGTGCCGCCCACGGCCGGCCCACCGTGTTTGGGCTTGCTGAAGGGCCTGCGATTACACTCTGGGTGTGCCGCCACGGCCAGCCCACCCGTGGGTAGGCGTGCAGAAGAGCCTGCAGTTTCTTCTGGGTTGGCCATAGCGACCAGCTTACCCGTGGGTGGGGCCGTGCAGAAGGGTTTGCGTGTGCCTCTGGGTGTGCCGCCGGCCGGCCCACCCGTGGGTGAGCGTGCTGAACTGTTCGCGTGTGCCTCTGGGTGTGCGCCACGGCGGCCCACCCGTGGGTGGAAGGTGCAGAAGGGCCTGCGTTTGCCCCTGGGTGTGCCGCCCACGGCCGGCCCACCATTGGTGGAGTGTGCAGAAGGGCCTGCGTTTGCCTCTGGGTGTGCAGGCACGGCCGGCCTACCCGTGGGTGGGAGTGCAGAAGGGCCTGCGATTAGATCTGGGTGTGCCTTACGGCCAGCCCACCCGTGGGTGGGGCGTGCAGAAGAGCCTGCAGTTTCTTCTGGGTTGGCGTAGCGACCATCTTACCCGTGGGTGGGGCGTGCAGAACTGTTTGCGTGTGCCTCTGGGTGTGCTGCCCGCGGCCGGCCACCGTGGCTGGGCGTGCAGAACTGTTTGCGTGTGCCTCTGGGTGTTCGCCACGGCCGGCCCACCCGTGGGTGGGGCGTGCAGAAAGGCCTGAGGTTGCCCCTGGGTGTGCCGCTTACGGTAGGCCCACCCGTGTGTGGGGCGTGCAGAAGAGCCTGCGGTTGCCTCTGGGTGTGTCGCCCACGGCCGGCCTACCCGTGGGTGGGGCATGCAGAAGAGCCCTCGCGATTACCTCTGGGTGTGCCGCTCACGGCCAGCCCACCCGTGGGTGAAGCGTGCAGAAGAGCCTGCTGTTTCTTCTGGGTTGGCGCGACCAGCTTTCCCCGTGGGTGGGCGTGCAGAACTGTTTCGCGTGTGCCACTGGGTGTGCGCCCGCGGTCGCCCAGCCGTGGGTGGGCGTGCAGAACTGTTTGCGTGTGCCTCTGGGTGTGCCGCGGCGGCGGCCCACCTGTGGGTGGGCGTGCATAAAGGCCCAGCGGTTGCCTCTGACTGTGCCGCTTCACGGCCGACCAACCGTGTAGTGGGGCGTGCAGAACTGTTTGCGTGTGCCTCTGGGTGTGCCGCACGGCCGGCCCACCCGTGGGTGAGCGTGAAGAAGGGCCTCGCGGTTGCCTCTGGGTGTATTAACGCCACGGCCGGCCCACCCGTGGTTGGAGCTTGCTGAAGGGCCTGCGGTTACCTCTGGGTGTGCCGCTACAGCCAGCCCACCCGTGGGTGGGGCGTGCAGAAAGGCCTGCAGTTTCTTCTGGGTTGGCGCAGCGACCAGCTTACCCGTGGGTGGGGCGTCCAGAACTGTTTGCGTGTGCCTCAATGTGTGCCGCCGGCGGCCCACCGTGGGTGGGCGTGCTGAACTGTTTGCGTGTGCCTCTGGGTGTGCCGCCACGGCGGCCCACTTGTGGGTGGAGGTGCAGAAGGGCCTGCGTTTGCCTCTGGGTGTGCAGGCACGGCCGGCCTACCGATGGGTGGGAGTGCAGAAGGGCCTGCGATTAGATCTGGGTGTGCGCACGGCCAGCCCACCCGATGGGGTGGGGCGCAGAAGAGCCTGCAGTTTCTTCTGGGTTGACTTAGCGACCATCTTACCCGTGGGTGGGCGTGCAGAACTGTCTGCGTGTGCCTCTGGGTGTGCCGCCACGGCCGACCCACCGTGGCTAGGCGTGCAGAACTGTTTGCGTGTGCCTCTGGGTGTTCCGCTACGGGCCCGGCCCACCCGTGGGTGGGGCGTGCAGAGAACCTCGCGGTTGCCTCTGGGTGTGCCGCCGGCGGCCCACCCGTGGGTGGGCGTGCAGAAGGGTTTCGCGTTTGCCTCTGGGTGTGCAGCCACTGCCCGGCCCACCCGTGCTTGGCGTGCAGAAGGGGTTTGCGTTTGCCTCTGACTGTGCCGCCACGGCCCGTACCCAGTTGGTGGGTGTGCGGAAAACCCTGCGGTTGCCTCTGGGTGTGCAGCCACGGCGGCCTACCGTGGGTGGGCATGCAGAAGAGCCTCGCGATTACCTCTGGGGTGTGCCGCCCGGCCAGCCCACCAGTGAGGTGGGGCGTGCAGAAGAGCCTGCAGTTTCTTCTGGGTTGACGTAGCGACCAGCTTTCCCGTGGGTGGGGCGTGCAGAACTGTTTGCGTTGCCATTGGGTGTGCCGCCACGGCGGCCCGATTACGTGGGTGGGGCGTGCAGAACTGTTGCGTGTGCCTCTGGGTGTCGCATACGGCGGCCCCACCGATGCGTGAAGCGTGCAGAAGGGCCTGCGTTTGCCTCTGGGTTGGCGCAGCGACCAGCATACCTGTAGGTGAAGTGCAGAACTGTTGTGTGTGCCTCTGGGTGTGCCACCACGACCGGCCCACCCGTGTGTGGGGCGTGCAGAAGGGCCTGCGGTTGCCTCTGGGTGTGCCGCTACCGCCCGCCCACCCGTGGGTGGCGTGCATGAGGGCCCTGCGATTGCCTCTGTAATGCGTGCGCTACGGCGGCCTACCCGTGAGTGGGCATGCAGAAGGGCCTGCGTTTACCTCTGGGTGTGTGCCGCCACGGCCAGCCCACCCTTGGGTGGACGTGCAGAAGGGCCTGCAGTTTCTTCTGGGTTGGCATAGCGACCAGCTTTCCCGTGGGTGGGCGTCCAGAACTGTTTGCGTGTGCCTCAATGTATTGCATGCGGCGGCCCACCGTGGGTGGGCGTGCTGAACTGTTTGCGTGTGCCTCTGGGTGTGCCGCCCGGCCGGCCCACCCGTGGGTGGAGAGTGCAGAAGGGCCTGCGTTTGCCCCTGGGTGTGCGCACGACGGCCCGGCCCACCCGATTGGTGGGTGTGCAGAAGGGGCCTGCGTTTGCCTCTGGGTGTGCAGGCACGGCCGGCCTACCCGTGGGTGGGAGTGCAGAAGGGCCTGCGATTAGATCTGGGTGTGCCGCCCGCGGCCAGCCCACCCGTGGAGTGAAGAAGTGCGAGCCTGCAGTTTCTTCTGGGTTGACGCAACGACCAGCTTACCCGTGGGTGAGCGTGCAGAACTGTTCTGCGTGTGCCTCTGGGTGTGCCGCCACGGCGGCCCACCCGTGGCTATCGCGTGCAGAAAGGCCTGAGGTTGCCCCTGGGTGTGCATACGGTAGGCCCACCAGTGTGTGGGGCGTGCAGAAGAAGCCTGCGGTTGCCTCTGGGTGTGTATGCGACGGCCCCACCCGATGGGTGGGGCGTGCAGAAGGGTTTCGCGTTTGCCTCTGAAGTGTGCACGCCGCGCGGTCCACCCGATGGGTGCGGCGTGCAGAACTGTTGCGTGTGGCTCTGGGTGTGCCGCCGACGGCCGACCCACCGATGGGTGGGGCGTGCAGAAAGGGTTTTGCGTTTGCCTCTGGAGTGTGCCGCCATGGCGGCCCACCCGTTGGTGGGTGTGCAGAAGGCCCTGCGGTTGCCTCTGGATGTGCAGCCACGACCGGCCTACCCGTGGGTGGGCATGCAGAAGGGCCTCGCGATTACCTCTGGGTGTCGCCCGCGGCCAGCCCACTCGTGGGTGAGGCGTGCTGAAGAGCCTACAGTTTCTTCTGGGTTGGCGCGAGCAGCAGCCCACCCGTGGTGGGCGTGCAGAACTGTTCGCGTGTGCCTCTGGCTGTGCCGCCAAGGCCGGCCCACCCGTGGAGTGGGGCGTGAAGAACTGTTTGCGTGTGCCTCTGGGTGTGCTGCCACGGCCGGCCCACCCGTGGGTGGGCGTGCAGAAGAGGCCTGCTTTTCCCCTGGGTGTGCCGCCACGACCGGCCCACCCGTGAGTTGGCGTGCAGAACTGTTTCGCGTTTGCCATTGGGTGTGCCGCTACGGCCGGCCCACCGATGGGTGGCGTGCAGAAGACCTGCGGTTGCCTCTGGGTGTGCCGTCACGGCGGCCCACCCGTGGGTGGGGCGTGCAGAAGGGTTTCGCGTTTGCCTCTGGGTGTGCCGCCACTGCCGGCCCACCCGTGCTTAGGGCGTGCAGAAGGGTTTTGCGTTGCCTCTGACTCTGTGCCGCCCACGGCCCATTACCGTTGGTGGGTGTGCGAAGAGCCCTCTGCGGTTGCCTCTGGGTGTGCAGCCACGGCCGGCCTACCCGTGGGGTGGGCATGCAGAAGGGACCTCGCGATTACCTCTGGGTGTGCCGCCACGGCCAGCCCACCCGTGGGTGAAGTGCAGAAGAGCCTACAGTTTCTTCTGGGTTGACGCTTAGCGACCAGCTTTCCGATGGGTGGGCGTGCAGAACTGTTTGCGTTTGCCATTGGGTGTGCCGCCACGGCCGGCCCACTTGTGGGTGGGCGTGCAGAACTGTTTGCGTGTGCCTCTGGGTGTGCCGCCCGGCGGCCCACCGATGCGTGGGGCGTGCAGAAGGGCCTGCGTTTGCCTCTGGGTTGGCCTTAGCGACCAGCTTACCTGTAGGTGGGGCGTGCAGAACTGTTTGTGTGTGCCTCTGGGTGTGCCTCCACGACCGGCCCACCCGTGTGGGGCGTGCAGAAGGGCCTGCGGTTTCCTCTGGGTGTGCATACCGCCCGTTACCCGTGGGTGGCGTGCATGAGGGCCCTGCGATTGCCTCTATGCGTGCGCTTCGGCCGGCCTACCCGTGAGTGGGCATGCAGAAGGGCCTGCGTTTACCTCTGGGTGTGCCGCCACGGCCAGCCCACCCTTAAGGTGGACGTGCAGAAGGGCCTGCAGTTTCTTCTGGGTTGACGCAGCGACCAGCTTTCCCGTGGGTGGGCGTCCAGAACTGTTTGCGTGTGCCTCAATGTGTGCTACGGCCGACCCCACCGATGGGTGGACGTGCTGAACTGTTTGCGTGTGCCTCTGGGTGTGCCTTACGGCCGACCCACCCGTGGGTGGAGGTGCAGAAGGGCCTGCGTTTGCCCCTGGGTGTGCCGCACGCCGGCCCACCCATTGGTGGGTGTGCAGAAGGGCCTGCGTTTGCCTCTGGGTGTGCAGGCACGGCCGTCCCCTACCGATGGGTGGGAGTGCAGAAGGGCCTGCGATTAGATCTGGGTGTGCCGCCACGGCCAGCCCACCCGTGGGTGAGCGTGCAGAAGGAGCCTGCAGTTTCTTCTGGGTTGGCATAGCGACCAGCTTACCCGTGGGTGGGCGTGCAGAACTGTTTCGCGTGTGCCTCTGGGTGTGCGCATACGGCCGGCCACCGTGGCTGGGCGTGCAGAAAGGCCTGAGGTTGCCCCTGGGTGTGCCGCCCGCGGTAGGCCCACCCGTGTGTGGGGCGTGCAGAAGAGCCTGCGGTTGCCTCTGGGTGTGTAAGCCGCGGCGGCCCACCCGTGGGTGGGGCGTGCAGAAGGGTTTCGCGTTTGCCTCTGAGTGTGCCGCCCACGGCCGGTCCACCCGTGGGTGGGCGTGCAGAACTGTTCGCGTGTGGCTCTCCGTGTGCGCCCGCGGCCGGCCCACCCGTGGGTGAGGCGTGCAGAAAGGTTCGCGTTTGCCTCTGAGTGTGCGCCATGGCGGCCCACCCGTTGGTGGGTGTGCAGAAGGCCCTGCGGTTGCCTCTGGATGTGCAGCCACGGCCCGGCCTACCCGTGGGTGGGGCATGCAGAAAGAGCCTCGCGATTACCTCTGGGTGTGCCGCCACGGCCAGCCCACTCGTGGGTGGGGCGTGCTGAAGGGCCTACAGTTTCTTCTGGGTTGGCGCGACGAGCAGCCCACCCGTGGGTGGGGCGTGCAGAACTGTTCTGCGTGTGCCTCTGGGTGTGCCGCCAAGGCCGGCCCACCAAGTAGGTGGGCGTGAAGAACTGTTTGCGTGTGCCTCTGGGTGTGCTGCCACGGCCGGCCCACCCGTGGGTGGGCGTGCAGAAGGGCCTGCTTTTCCCCCTGGGTGTGCCGCCACGGTAGGCCCACCAGTGTGTGGGCGTGCAGAAGGGCCTGCGCGCTTTGCCTCTGGGTGTGCCGCCATGGCCGGCCCACTCGTGGGTGGGGCGTGCAGAAGGAGCCTACAGTTTCTTCTGGGTTGGCATAGCGTCCAGATTACCCGTGGGTGGGGCGTGCAGAACTGTTAGCGTGTGCCTCTGGGTGTGCGCCACGACCGGCCCACCCGTGAGTTGGCGTTCAGAACTGTTTGCGTATGCCTCTGGGTGTGCATGCGACGGCCCACCCGTGGGTGGGCGTGCAGAAGGGCCTGCGTTTGCCTCTGGGTGTGCCTAGCGGCCGGCCCACCCGTGGGTGGGCGTGCAGAAGGGTTCGCGTTTGCCTCTGGGTGTGCCGCCACTGCCGGCCCACCCGTGCTTGGGCGTGCAGAAGGGTTTGCGTTGCCTCTGACTGTGCCGCCACGGCCGGCCCCACCCGTTGGTGGGTGTGCAGAAGGCCCTGCGGTTGCCTCTGGGTGTGCAGCCACGGCCGGCCTACCCGTGGGTGGGCATGCAGAAGAGCCTGCGATTACCTCTGGGTGTGCCGCCACGGCCAGCCCACCCGTGGGTGGGCGTGCAGAAGGGCCTGCAGTTTCTTCTGGGTTGACGCAACGACCAGCTTTCCCGTGGGTGGGCGTGCAGAACTGTTTGCGTTTGCCATTGGGTGTGCCGCCACGGCCGGCCCACCCGTGGGTGGGCGTGCAGAACTGTTTGCGTGTGCCTCTGGGTGTGCCGCCCGGCGGCCCACCGATCGCGTGAGGCGTGCAGAAGGGCCTCGCGTTTGCCTCTGGGTTGACGCAGCGACCAGCTTACCTGTAGGTGGGCGTGCAGAACTGTTTGTGTGTGCCTCTGGGTGTGCCGCCACGGCCGGCCCACCAGTGGATGGGCGTGCAGAAGGCCCTGCGTTTGCCTGTGGAGTGCGCGCCAGCAGCCGCCCACCCGTGGGTGGGCGTGCAGAAAAAGCCTGTGGTTGCCTCTGGGTGTGTTGCCACGGCCCGGCCCTACCGTGGGTGGGGTGTGCAGAAGGGCCTCGCGGTTGCCTCTGACGCGTGCCTTCTGACGCGCCTACCCGATGAGTGGGCATGCAGAGGGCCTGCGTTTTCCTCTGGGTGTGCCATACGGCCAGCCCACCCTTGGGGTGGGGCGTGCAGAAGGGCCTGCAGTTTCTTCTGGGTTGGCGATAGCGACCAGCTTTCCGTGGGTGGGCGTCCCAGAACTGTTTCGCGTGTGCCTCAATGTGTGCCGCCACGGCCGGCCCACCCGTGGGTGGGCGTGCTGAAACTGTTGCGCATTGTGCCTCTGGGTGTGCCGCCACGGCCGCCCACCCGTGGGTGGAAGGTGCAGAAGGGCCCTGCGTTTGTCCCTGGGTGTGCGCTGACGGCCGGCCCACCGATTGGTGGGTGTGCAGAAGGGCCTGCGTTTGCCTCTGGGTGTGCAGGCGCGGCCGGTTTACCGACGGGTGGGCATGCAGAAGGCGCCTGCGATCAGATCTGGGTGTGCCGCGCGCCAGCCCACCGATGGGTGACGTGCAGAAGGGACCTGCAGTTTCTTCTGCTGACGCAACGACCAGCTTACCCGCGGGTGGGCGTGCAGAACTGTTTCGTGTGCCTCTGGGTGTGCCGCCCGCGGCCGCCCACCCGCATGGCTGGAGCGTGCAGAACTGTTTGCGTGTGCCTCTGGGTGTTCGCCACGGCCGGCCCACCCGTGGGTGGGCGTGCAGAAAGGCCTGAGGTTGCCCCTGGGTGTGCTGCCACGGTAGGCCCACCCGTGTGGGCGTGCAGAAGAGCCTGCGGTTGCCTCTGGGTGTGTCGCCCGACGGCCCGGCCACCCGTGGGTGGGCGTGCAGAAGGGTTTGCGTTTGCCTCTGAGTGTGCCGCCACGGCCGGTCCACCCGTGGGTGGGCTGCAGAACTGTTTATGCGTGTGGCTCATGCGTTATCGCGACGCCGGCCCCACCCGCGGGTGGGCGTGCAGAAGGTTTGCGTCTGCCTCTGAGTGTGATGCCATCGGCCGCCCACCCGCTGGTGGGTGTGCAGAAGGCCCTCTGCGGTTGCCTCTGGATGTGCAGCCGCGGCCGGCCTACCCCGTGGAGTGGGCATGCAGAAGGGCCTCGCGGTTACATCTGGGTGTACCATCGGCCAGCCCACCCGTGGGTGGGCGTGCAGAAAGAGCCTGCAGTTTCTTCTGGGTTGGCGCAGCGAGCAGCAGCCCACCGGCGTAGGTGGGGCGTAGCAGAACTGTTTGTGTAGCCTCTGGGTGTGCCGCTAAGGCCGTCACCGTAGGTGGGCGTGCAGAACTGTTTACGTGTGCCTCTGGGTGTGCTGCCGCGGGCCGGCCCACCCGTGGGTGGGCGATGCAGAAGGGCTCTTTTCCCCTGGGTGTGCATACGGTAGGCCCATGTCACGA